>JAQMYI010000019.1:3892156-3902510 GCA_030014275.1 Clariallabes melas
TAAGATCCAACCATGCAAAATATGATTTTTTGCCATTTTTCAAGTGGTCTTAAACTTTTGATCGGGACTGTATATAGTCCCAAAAACTTGACATGTGAATAAATGTGCAATTGTGTCTGTGTGTCAGTAGGGTGGCCTGTGTGGTACTGGAGTTCCATGTAGGATGAATTCCTCTGCCATGTGCCCAGAATTCCCAAAACAGGCTTCGCGTCCATTACGTCTCTAAAGAGGATCTGGTCAAGATCAATTTGTTGTTCCGGTACTAGTAAATAGCCTATATCCTGTTGTTGTGTAGAGATCTTTCTGCTTTTTTATACTTAAAATTGTTGTTTTTTCATTGGCTACACACTTGCTGTTGCTTGCGCCTTCAGTTCCTGCTTACATGCAGATTGGACGGTTGGACGCAACCAAGTCTCACACAAGGGGAATGTTATTCTGTCTCTTACACTCATTCTCTATAATACTTATCTTGTACAGGGTCATGGGAAGCATGGAGCCTATCTCAGGGGACTAGACTTGAGGCACAAGGTGGGGTAAACCCTAGACAGGCTGCCAGTCCATCGCATGGCACAAGACCACGTTCACTCACACACTTAATTTGGAAACACCAATAAGCCTAACCTGTATGCCTTTGACATAAGAGGAAATTCAAACTCACACACGGCCTCAAGGAGGGAACAGAAACCTCAATCCTGGAGGTATGAGGCCATAGTGCTAACCACTATGACATTATGCTGCCAGGAAAGTTATTCTTGGCTTGTCAGTCACTTTATCATCATTTATAACAGTTAATAATTGTAATTCATTATAATGATATGATATTTAGACGTGGGTTATACTGGCTGGTTTTGATTACTGGGTAGTAACAACCCCCCATCCCCCATGTAAATAATGCCTATGATAAAGATGATAAATGAATGTAGATAATTATATTAACTCTTAGACCTCAAGCAGCAACTCAACATTGGTTAATGACTGATTAATTAATTAATTGATTTATCTGAATAACTACTTTATATGAAAGTCCTTACTATACGTTTTTTTTGTTAGCTTGATTGATATTTTACATCAAAAACATGTCCTAATAATGAAATTATTTTTATTAATATTTGTATTATTATTATACTTATACAAGCCACCAAAAGTACGGTCAGCCATGATATTTTTATGTATGATATTTGCGTCTTTAATTTTTTCGCACTACTGTTCTGAGGCGAATGTCGATAACAAGTAATGGAAGCTTATAGCCTCAAGCTTATCATCGTGCAAACTGCATGCATAATCTTCAAAAGCCAGATTCTTTCAAAGAAAAACAAAAAAAAAAAACAGATCGAATCAGTAATACAATTTGCGCATAAACAGTTTGATAAAAAAATACAATAGGCTGTATTGAAAAAAAAAATCAAATATGCAAATCGACTGGAACAATATTATCATCTAAATCACTTCCAATGTACAATTCCAGAAAATGAATGAAGAGAGTAAAGAAAACTATTTTTGGCCAAACTGTCCCTTTAAGCTTCTCAGCATGTGTAAAGAGCTGCTTTCGCTGATACTGCAGAAGTAAAATGACTAAATAAAAAGAAAGGGCTCTAACCGCAGCCAGATTGCCTGAAGGCTCGTCGGCGTAAAGAAATGTAACAGATCCCTCAGTTGTAAACTGCGTTTTCATACTTGTGAAACGTGCAAGCTTTTAGCGACAAATCAGCCAGTTTAGCCCATTATGGTGTGAGAGTGAGTTTCATTACACATGGCTCATTATCCATCACCACAGTGCCCTTTCAGATGGCTATGTGCGGGTGTTTTTTGCTTTATGTGTAAAAGAAAATTTACTTCTAAAGTCTCTGAAGAATTCATTACATTTGTTTTTTGTTTGATCTCTCGCTCTCTCTCTCTCTCTACTGCATTGTATGATTTGTGTAATGACTAAAGAACAAAAAAACGTCCAGATATTTCCCCAGGTTCTGATAAAAGAACAGAAATTACTCCAAACTAGAACTTTTATTCCTTTTTTATGCTACTCTAATGGAATGTGTAGAATTTTACAAATAAATGCTTTAACAAATTCTTCAATCAAAGCAAAAAAAAAAAAAAAAAAAAAAATAGGGCACTATCCCTCCCTGCCAGCAGTGGTCACACTCTCCACACTTGTACCTTCCATGACCTTTGACCCCAGGATCATGTTCTGTATATGGTATCGCCATTTCTGTAGTTGAATAATTGATGAATCTTGTACATGCCTAGACTCTTTGTCTGTTCATTGGACTACTCAGGTTATATTGTTTGTTGCCTATTTATTGACATTTTGCTTGATTTTCCATTTTTGGGTGGTGGGTTTTGGCTGGTGTTATTGATACTGTAAATTACACCTTGATTAATAAAGGATCAGAAACTCCTTCTCCTGAGTCCAGTGTGTGTTATACATAGGTATTTCTGTATTTAACATTTACTTTTGCAGGTGTGACTACGTTTCTTCTGGTAAAGAAAAGCTGGGTAACTTGAAAGTAGGGCGTTCAAATCAAACCAGGACTTGTGGTGAAATTTCGAATGAGGAAATAAAACCAATTGACAGTATGCTTATGAGTCACTTCGCCACGGTAAAACATTTAAATGGTGAAGACATTTTAAAGAAGGCCATACACTGATGAACGACGATCCCGGGTGAGGTGTCTCGGAGTCACCGTGAACACTGAACGAGTGGAACGCCTGACACAATCTATACCATTAATTGAAAAAAAAAAAAAAAAACCTTAAACTTTTATTACAACCTTAGGTAAACACCATTATTTAACCTTTCTCAATACAAAGGAAGCTGTTGTAATTCATGGTTAGGATCATCACACATACTGTATGTTATAGATGCAATTGACAGATGAATTAATGGATGGACATAAATCCAGTGGTACTGAGGTTCTAATAATACATAACTACTGTTAGTGACATATCCTGAATAAATTACGTGTAAGTATATTCACCACTGGTATTGCTAACAAAGTAACACGTTAGAGTACTCAGATTACGTTTTTGATGTAACAAGTAATCTAACGCGTTAGGTTCACCATTTAAGTACTCAGTTACTTAGTTTTTTTTTTTTTAATGTAATCCGTTATTCAGACAATTTATGTAATCCGTGAGCCAGACAGCAGGATATTCCCAATCCATTAATGTGTGTGTGTGTGTGTGTGAAAGTCGTCCTACTGTACAAGCCCCGCCCCACTCTGTTATTCCTGCTGTTATACCCCTATCTCACCTATGTGGTTTGACTATGCGAGGACCGACGTGCAGAAAGATGGAAACGTGATCACAGCACCAAAACTCGAGGTGAATCATGATGAACCGTACTTACGGCCACCGCGCGAAATCGCGTAGGTGAGATAGGGGTATTGGTAGTTAATAGATTATGGGCCAAACTTGGCTGAGTGATGATGGTAGAATAATTATAAAGGTCTTGACTAAAACAACATGCATGAGGAATCACAAATTCTGCATTGGAAAACTACTCGAACTAGTTACTTTAATCAGAAAGTAGCGCTGTAATGTAACTGATTACTTTTTAATGACGGTAATTTTGTGATGTAATTTATTACTTTAAAAAGTAACGTCCCCCAACACTGTTACTCACACATTTACTCATCGTCTATACCGCTTTATCCTGTATACAGGGTCGCGGGCAGCCTGGAGCCTAACCAATGAGACTTAGGGCACGAGGCGGGGTACACTCTGGACAGGGTGCCAATCCATCGCAAGGCACTAACATGCTCATTTACACACTACGAGCAATTTGATAACACCTAATCTGCATGCCTTTGGACTTTGCGAGAAAACCAATGTTCCCAGAGGAAACCCACCAAAAACGGAAAGAAGCATGCACACAAACCCCGAGATGGGAATCAAACCCAGATCTTTGTGGTGCAAGACGGCAGTGCTATTCACTAAGCCAAACGTGCAGCCCACAATTACATTATTATTATGTATTAAAGTACAACACATCGACATACAGTACTGTGCAAAAGTCTTGAGCCACCCCTGATTTCCTCATATTTAGCATTCTGCAAAGAGCCATACTTTTATTAGCTCTCATTTTCAGGCCACTCCCTGTACCTGAGCAGTTGTAGTGGAATCTTTTTTAAGCCACAAAGTGATCTATGTATTTTTCAAGCATGAAAAACATCTAACTTAACGCATGAACCAGTGAGAAACAGGTGCAGATGATGACGGATGATCCGGCTGGTGATGAGCATACTGGTGATGCTGAACGCAAAATATGAAGAAATCAGGGATGGCTCAAGAATTTTGCACAGTACTGTATGTCTGGACGTTCTGGACATTCATTGACACTAGTGGTCACTGCACTCCTGCACATTCATGGACATTCCTGATGCACTTTAAATTCTTTCAGGCATATTTGCACACCCCCTGGACATTTCTATTTATATACAACTTCATTCCCATACAAAAATTCCATAATTCTATATTTTCTATATTGTACAGCTAGGTTTTTCTTATTTTTCTTATATTTTTCTTATATTTTTCATATATTGTATATTTTGTATTGTACAAATATTTTATTCTTTCTTAGTTAAATTTACTTCTATTTTCTTTTTCATATTTATTTCCTAATAATAGTCTTTTATTTTAAGGTCACGGGCGGTCGTCTAAGCTTTTCACTGCATCGTACTGTGTATGATATGCTGTTACTGTTACTGTGTATGTGACAAATAAAATCTGAATTTAAATTTGAATTTTGAATGCTGAGTGGTTGGAACAGACGAGAGGGGAAATGAGGTTGCTGTTGAAGATGGTACTTAACAAACAATTTTAAAATGTCATGTTTAGTCTGTCGCAGTAAAATATTTGTTCCTGTATTCTTTTTAGTTTGAATCTATATAATTTTACTGAATTTAATTCAGTAATTTAATTTTCATAAAGACAAGGGGGTTGATTAAGATTTTTAGATATTAATATATATATATATAAAGAGAGAGAGAGGGAGGGAGAAAGTATAAATGAAAGTTTTTAAGTTTCTCGCTGGTTCATGCCTAAAGTTAGATTTTTTTTTAATGTTTGAATGATTCATAGGTCACTTTATGATGCAACAAACAAAAAATATTCCTCTGAAACTACACAGGTAGAGAGACTGGACTGAAAATGAGAAGCAAAACGGAGCCTGAAACACTCTTTCCCAAGACTACATTAAAAAAAATCTATTCTCTCTTTAGAAGCATAAAATGAAGAAATCAGGGATGGCTCATGACTTTTGCACAGTATTTTTTTGTATATAAAAATAAGCAGATAGAGTGGGCACTGTGTTTGATGTGAAAATATGATTTTAGGTGACATTTACCATCATGTCATGTACTTTCTCGTTTCTCACTTAGAGCTTGGTATTACAACCTTTGCATTTGTCTCAGGTCTGGATGTTCCCTTCTGTTGGTGATAATACTACATCAGTCTTCGGTGACATACCATCTCCTTGCCCTTTACCTTTCAAAACACAAAGCATCCCTGATATTGAAGTGTTTTTGTCCAGGTCGGAGAAAATGTGAAGTTCGTCCCCTTTACTCCGCCGGCTCGTCCTTGTTCTTGTCCTCGCCTCAGTTTAATTAAAGCGTACCTGAGAGAAGATTGCAATGCCGAAAACACTCGTGTCATTAGAGCGCATCCGAGCCTCGGGCGCTGCAGTTTTGCTGACAAGAAAGGGCAACGAGATATTTTCCCTCGTTTGGATGTGAAACCGTTGTCAAGGCTGCCATGCTGGTCTGCATATGGATCACTCCCTCTGATGTCTCATAAACCCCTCATATCCACCGGTGCTTTAAACTCGACACCCCTGTTGGCCCCAGAGCGGATGGTGGGCTTTTCTAAAAGCCCTCGATAAGCACCAAGCTGTGCGCGCCAGCTTGTGAATTCGAGGTGAAACAGCTCAGGGCTTTGCGTTCTGCTTCCTTTCTTTCCTTCCGTATAAACATGTGCTTCTGCTTGCATTTAGATGAAGAAAAGGTCATCGCTGAATTCTTGACATCTTTTCTTGTCATTTCTGCAGGAAGATGGAAGGGCTGCGCATGCCGAGAGACGAACGCAGAAGGGCGCAACACAACGAAGGTGAGAGAGTTTGTGTGGATTCACTGTGTTTTTTGTTGTTGTTTTTATGCTTGATGCACTTGGCTATAGTTTTTAGTCCATTCCACCAAATATGGTCCCACTCTAAAAAGAACAGGGGTTTAAAATTGCTTTTCTCATACAGCAATACTAAGGGCCACCACTAGAGAGCAGTATGGACTGACTGTAATATTTTTTTTTATGTATGTGTTTTTCTTCTTTTAACAAAACCCTGCATTCCAGCACTGTTTACTGCATCCTTGTTGAATTCACGTCGCCATCTTAAAGGAATAGTGCTGGGTTGTTCAGTCTGATGTAGGCATGGGAGATTAGATGATGACTGATAACAGACAAGAATTTGGACTCATTAATGTCTTCGGATAAGATAGGCAAGGCACATGAGAACGTCTTAATACAGCTATTCCAATTTTCAAAGTTTTATCCATTTTCCAATAATAATGCAAATCAAAAATAAGGAAGTCTTTTGTTTTGCTCAGTAATGAGTAATGATGGGGGAAAAAATGAAAATGATATAAAATGATTCAGATTTCTAAAGGAACATGTGTGATATACACCAAGGTCATCAACTGCTTCAGCAGACTGAACCAAGCAGACGATGTTTTTGTGTGATAATATTTCAGCAACTAATATAGATTTGAATTCAGTATATTATTTAAACTGAAGCCAGCTCACCAGAGATAAGATACAGGCTTCGAAATGTTAGTTCGTTTAGATGTTTGTTTCATATTTCATCTATAATCTACAGTATGTTGTGAACTGATGACATAAATTATAAAAAAAGAAAGACATCAAAAGCATAATAACTGACAAATAACAGAGGAAGTATGTGTTAAGATTTAGAAATTAATTTGGAATAAAGTAAGGGGGCGTTCAGGTCAAACCGGGACTTGTGATGAAATTTCTCATGAATGAAACCGTAAAACCATTTGATATTTACAGAAGACTTCCAGCACAGTGATGAGACTCTTAGTCGTAGTAAAACATTTGAATGGTGCAAAATTTTTAAAGAGTGACATTTCCGGCCGAGGTGGCTCGGAGCCCACTGCAGTCGTTTCCTTTGAACTGTCAGAGAATTAAACGCCTGATCCTTTCAAATCAGTGGCTAACTTGTGGACAACTTGCAGCGGAGATGCATCTGTCTGTGGGAATTGAACATACAATCATTCATCAACACCTTACAACACATTACAGTTATTGCCACATCCCTCGTACAGTCCTGACCATTTCCATATGTTTGGGCCATTAAAGGATTCCTGAGAGGCCGGCAGTCCGTTCATGGCAAAACTTTCTAACTTCCACTAGTGAACCGCTCCACCAGTAAAGCAAGTGCATTAGTGTAACAGGGGATTATATAGAGAAATAAATTGAGGTTTTAGGTGAAAAGTCCCGGTTTGACTTGAACGCCCCTTGTAATACAAAAGAAAGTGTTGAAATTTTTATCAGCGGTTATTGAAACCATGTCGAACAGACCTGGAGTATTCCCTTAACTGTATTTTAATAGTTCAGTGAAGCTCGAGCTCGATTTTTCTTTTTTCTTTTTTTCTAACCCTTGTTGCTTTCATGAAAGCTTGTGTCAACATGTACACTTTACGAACCAGTGAACATGAAGCTGAAGAACAATTACATCAATACATCTAGACATAATCCTTTTTTTTTCTAGGAAACTGTATCTACATGAAGGTGAATTTCTGTAAACGTATTTATTATTATTTTTCGAAAGGAGAAAATATGTACCACATAGTCCTACTTTCTAATAACGCCTGTCTAGTCTTTGAGAGTCTTTCCTCGTGGGTCTTTCCAGGCCACATCGCCTTCTTCTCAATGGATTGCACTGCGTTTAAAAACCTTTTCGGGGCCAGTTTTGCACAATTGCTGTCATTTATCACGATAAAGATTCCCACCACGTACGTGATGCTGCAAAAGAAAAGTGCGCCAATTTGTGTTAATGCCTTGGACGCTGGTGGACCAGCATCACCTAGAATCAGTCCACTTGTGTCTGCTGTTTTTTTTTGTTTTTTCTTTTTCTTTGTTGCTTTCTTCCCTCCATTTGATATAATGTCATCGCTAGTTCGCTAGTTAGCAAGTTGATATGACTTTGTAACAAAGCTCAAAGGAAACTGATCAAATAATTTGTCAAATAGAAAAACACTTTAGATACATTGCTGAGAAGGTTAAATGTGTTCTGATGAAAACATAGTAAAGGCTTCCTGTTTATGCTAGAAGTAGTCACCTGAATGACCTACACAGGGTACAGTACCTTGTCACTGGGGTGTTACTCTTATCTTTGGTACCTTTTCCTATGCGTAAATCACTTGACCCTAACCTCTAACACTAACCCCTAACCCTTTCTAACTAAAGGTATTATAACAAATAACAAGCAAATGGTACAATTGACAGCTGACGGTATTTGTGTTAAAACCCATAAGGAATGTGTACTATAGTGTACTATGGTAAACTACAGTTCCTAGGGTTATACAGTACCATAGGTACATCAGAGCACTATAGAACTTTATAGAATACCAGGGTAAGTACTGTGTCACTTCAGTGGGTACTGTGGTAGTACTATTGTGTGTACTTCAATACTTTGGTGAATACCATGATACAGGTACTTATTGGGTTCCACAGTTGCCTTATCAGGAGCAACGGCATTAAAGAGGTTATTATACATAAATAAATCCATTATAGGACATAAACCTGTATAATATACAGTATGTTTGACAGCATCCTTGTACATGTTCCATAGTACCAAACTACAGTACATGTACCCTTGTACGAAAGTATTGGTACCATATTGGTAGAACCATGTACCATATTGTAGTACATCTACTGCATCATCAAATACGTACAGTAGCATGGTAAAAAATGTCTTATGAGGAACTATACTGAAACACATTGCCAGTTCATCCTTACACCTGTTCTGAATTTTCCATTACGCAGTGGAGCGACGTAGACGAGACAAGATCAACAACTGGATCGTGACGCTGTCTAAAATCATCCCAGACTGCAACGTGGACAGCACTAAAACCGGAGCGGTGAGGAGCTTCTGTTGTTTCTGTCATTCTAACAGCTTGAGCTCCGAACCAGTGCAATACCGAATATCTACATGCTTTTTTTCTATCTACATGAATTTACCTAACATGTAAGAGCACTCTGGCTTACCGCAATATCTTTTAGTAAATATTGACCTTGAACTGCGTCCAGTTCTTCAGTGACATCATGTGGAGTTGCTGATGTGGTTTCGGGACACAGTGTGACTCGATGTGTCGTTCATAATGAAAACCCTGTAGATGAGCAGTGTATGCGGCTGTTCATGTTGTAACAGGGTAACTTTGTTTAAGGGATAAGAAGATTTTTTAAGAAAGTGTGTGTATAAAAAAGAAAAAAAAAATCAGTTAATAATGTTATTTGGAGGAAATATGTAACCAATTTGGGTGAGACAGTAGTACTGAGAACTTTTTGTGCCTAGATGAATATTTGGGTCAATGTAAGACAATTAATTCCTAGACTATTTGTTTTGTTTATCTCTGTAAGATAAAGCACAAAATAATAATAATAATAATAATAATAATAATAATATGGGAAAAAAAACGCTTAACAGGCTTTGCACTGACACAATCACCTTTTGAACGGCTCCTGAACGTGCGCACAATTTAGGCGCGTGCGCAACATGGTATGCAAAAATGCTTTGCATGCCTGAGAAAAATTCTTAAGGTGAGGGCGTTCGTATGCCGAGGTACCACTGTACTGTACTTTTATTAAAAATAAAATCAGTTTCAAATATGTGTTACTCAATTCATTGCAAGATCTTGCAATGCATTTACTCTTTTTTTCCCTTCTATGTAATTTTTGAGATGAAATTATTATTATTATTATTTTTTTTCCTTTCCCCCCAATTTTTTGCTCGATTTTCTCCCCTAATTTAGTCATGTCCAATTCCTCCCAGTCACTAGGGGACTCCCACATTAAGCTCATACCGCCACTCATTAGGGAGGGCCGTAGACCACCCACGTGTTTCCTCCGACCCACGTGACGTCACCGACCATTTTTTTTCAAACTGCTTGCTCACGCTCAGAGGAACAGCGCTATCCGCTCCTTCCATTTACGCGAGCTCACAGACACTCTTGATTGGCTTGTAGAGCCGTCGTTAATGTGGGAGTGCGAAGTACCTCTCATCCCTCCCCCCTGAGAGAGCTCGGCCAATCAGCTCTCTCTATGCCTCCGGCTGTGAGAGGCA
>JAQMYI010000019.1:3928956-3942432 GCA_030014275.1 Clariallabes melas
CTCAACTGCTCAGATGTATAATGAGATAAAAATGTAAGTCGCTCTGGATAAGAGCGTCTGCCAAATGCGTAAATGTAAACACATATTATAAAACAATTGTTTACAAGTAGCCCATACTGAATATAGCATATGCAGACATCCAGCAGTTTTAATAAAATTAATAAATTTCAAATTTCAAGTGGGATGTGATTGATCCCACTTGATTTATTAAAGTCCCCAGAGATTACAATGTAATGTATGAACAAAGACCACCTGTTGCTTATTATGCACATTACTTACAGTAGGATTACACTACATCTGGTATGAATATTTTACTGTATTTCAATTGCGATTCAGTTGTTGCTTCCACGGTTAACCCAAATCCACTGTAATCTGTTGGTGATCTGTTTCTATGCTTGTGTTGATTTAATAACAACAGGCAGCAGGACTATTTTGTTCCTGACTTATTGACCAAGTCTTGACACAGAGTAGACAAACTGTCAGCAAGAATGACTTCCTACCTCTTCATGATTGAATCAGCATGTTCTCGAAAGAGCTCTTCAATTTGACCAGTATGCCCGAGGGCACTGTTCATGATGGTCATCGGTTTGGACACCAGGTAGGCACCATTTTAGACGAAGCTGGTTATCAGGATAGAAAACCAGAAAGTTAAGGTTATATCAAACCTACTAACTGAAAACTGTTCTGAGGCTTTAATATGCGTACAAGGCTTAGGTGCTAATGGTTTTCCATGAAACCACCCGACTGTTTTCTTTCAGTCACAGGCTCTTCGACTGTCATGATTTATAATTTGCATTTAAATCACTGTCGAGGTAAAGCCGCAAAAGCCAACCTTGTGCAAGTCGATACTTCTGAAACTCTTAATGACAATGGATGGAGCAATAAAAAAGGCAAACTTGCGACACAAACTAGAGTCGTTAGTATAAATTAGCATTGTGGTTTCTCCTTGATCTCTCTCTCTCTCTCTCTCTCTCACTCTCTCTCTCATACACACACTCATGCCACTGACTATATCTTTTACAGCCTGCTGAATGATGGATGTTTCCATGCAATGGCTTGTTCTACATTTACACATTGTTTATTCAGATAGCAGATGCTTACCATAGCACTCATGGGCCCTTAAGCAAGGCCCCTAACACTTAAGGTTTAGGGGCCCTGCTTAAGGGATCATGAGTGCTATGGTTGCTTGCGTACATATCCCCACCTCCAGATGTCAGGAATGTCATGAATAATAATTAAAGTGGGTGAGAAAAGAGGGCCGTTCCCACGGAGCATTGTACTCGTCCGATCAAACATTCTGTGAGTGGAATGCCTAAAAATCCACTACAGATGTTTTTTCGTTAACATTCAGCGAGTGGTACGCCTGATCCTTGAAAATGGACGGAAGGAGTTCCTGTGAAGCAGGCTGTCTGGTCATGGGTCAGCCTTACTGAGAAAACTAGGGCAAGTGCTAAAGGAACACTGGGATAAATACAATTGTGTAACAGTGGCTTATATAAAGAAATAAAGATCTTTGTTTTGACTTTCATATCCCTGTTTGAGTTTCACTTGGGTTTGTGGGTGTCTCATAGTTTGCAAAATGATGTATAAACAAACAAACAAAAAAATTTTAAAGTAAAAAATGTAAAT
Organism: Clariallabes melas; assembly: GCA_030014275.1. Taxonomy (NCBI): domain Eukaryota; kingdom Metazoa; phylum Chordata; class Actinopteri; order Siluriformes; family Clariidae; genus Clariallabes; species Clariallabes melas. The sequence goes on from JAQMYI010000019.1 coordinate 3,930,586, forward strand.
GCATAGGTATTCAGCTTACCATCCAAAAGCATATAATTACTCGAATGGAATACACCTGTGTACTATGTGATCGCAGTATAAATACACCTGTTTCTGGAAGGCATAAAAGTTCTGGAAAAGTGTTTGGAGAAAAAAAAAAAAATCCACCAATGGAAAATATTTCCATTTGTAAAAAGTGGAAAGAATATGGCATAACCGCGGCTGCCTAAAGAATGCTATACACCGAAAGTCAGTGACAAGAGACAAATAATAATTCTGTGCATGATGCTACCATCATAATGCTTCACTGTGGTGATTGTGCTCTAGGGATAATAAACAGCATTACCAATTTTTTCTTTCCAAAATGTACTACTTTGTGCAAGGGAATTGCATTTCATTTCCTTATCGTAACACTACAAAATGTAGAAAAAGTTCAAAGAGGTGAATACTAATGCATGGCAATGTAACTAGACTGCTGAGCTTTTACTATTTTTAATTCATCAGTGAAGGAATGCAGAAATGAATTTCAGTTCTGGCATCTAAAGTGGTTCCATGATTTTCCACGGTGTTGGCGGAGTTTTTTTTTTTTTTTTTTTTTAACCCTAGTCACATCCAGTGATGATTCGTAACGCTCTGTGCTGCAGCGCATCCTGCTGTTTCGCAGAAATACACCCAGGGGCCGCTTCAGTCAAGGCTTCCTGCTGTCTTCATCGCATTTAATATTCTCAACTCTATTTGAAGTTCTTTTTGCTCGCATCCAGCCGCTCAGGCCTGTACACATTCTCCACTGAGGCACACCGAATATAGTATGCTTTTTAAAAACTCTTTGCTCACTAAAGCTAACAATATTCAGCCTGATCAAAAAGGACAGGGTTTTCAATCCGCATCCGTCATTGTCATTTGTATGCGGAGTCGTATCTGGTTTTCGGCGACTGGAGTCATTTTGGAAAGCTACTTCATTCCTGGGACAAACTTATTTTTGCTGTCTGTTCGCTCAGTTTCTTTCTCCTTGAACAGACACATGACTAGGCTATAAAGATTAAAACGTTTTCCGATACGTACACCCTGAGATTTTCTTTTTCATCCAATGTCATGGAAAGATAGCGGCCATTTCCATAGATGAAATAAAAACCTGTTTCCTCATGCATAATTTCACACATTGCAGCATGGAGTATATGCACATAAATCATGCTGCGTGGTATTTAGGCTTTCGCCCACGGGAGGCGGGTGTGTTTTCCTATAAAGTTATGCCAGGACTCTTATTACACACAGCACGACAACATGCATCATGTTCTGCTCTGGAGAAGTTAACAGACATTTTTTTTTACTTTCAAAGTGTAAGAGTGTAGCTAAGTGAGCATAGCCCAGCGTGTCCAAGAAGCGCCAAGGAGGTGCCGGACAGCTCTATACTTCCCACCTACAACATGCCTTGAATTACATAACCTCATTTCCATAAATTTATCTTGCTTTTGATATGTTTAACACATGCATACGCTAATTTCTTCTAGTCCTGATTGAAGTTCATATCCTTGTTCCTGTTTATTTTGTGTTGCGATGCTTATTAAAGTGGATTTATCAACGCCATTATCCCAGACACAGGGTCGAAGCTTCGACCACCATCTTAGTTTGCATATTGTCCGTTGCCATACAAGTATAAGTCATAAATATCATTCAGATCAAATAATTTAATTGTAGATTTAGACTCATGATGTTAGTTCAGAAACCTAAGTTCTCATATAAGCTCGCTCGATATTCACCTTGCATTCAAAATTGGCTTAAATTAAATGTTCACCCTCTGAAGATCATGAAGTCTTGATTTGAAAAATAGTGAAGCAAATACAACCTGACAACAATATGCTAATAAAGATGTTGCATCAGTAGCATGAAAAATCCCCCATCCAGATAAATAATTAAATATCATGAGCAAAATGTATGCACAAAACATTAAGCCCAATATTGTGTTGGCTCTTCTTGTGCCAACAGGGCAGCTCTGGCTCCTTTGGGTGTGGGAATGCATGGCCTCTGGGAGTGTGCTGTGGTGTTTTGCACCAGGACGTTGGCAGTGGATCCTTTGATTGCTGTGGGTTGTGGAGTGGGGCGTCCGTGGGTTGGATTTGTTTGTCCTGCGATACCCATGCATGGTCGATTAGACTGGGATCTGGGGAGTTTGAAGGCCAGTTGAAGGCCCCATGTATAAGTGGTGGTGGTGAACTGGATGTTCGGGTGCGTTTCTATTATGACCAGCATTGACTTTTGTGCTTATTGGCTTTTCTGTGGGATCAGACCAGACTGGCTGGCCTTTGGGCCCCTCAGGCACGAGTGAGTCTTGAGTGGCAATGATCTTGTCACCAGTTTACTGGTACATAATTGATAATCAGTCTTATGGTGTTAATGTTTCGTGGTATTGATGTTATGGTTGATCAGTGTACATCTAAAGCAGTCCAATTGTTCTTGGAATAGTAAGAATATATCATTATTTTATGTTGCATTATGTTATGTTGAACCAATTTTGTTATTTACTCCAGGCAAGAATCTAGTCAGATTCATGATTTATTCCTTTCCGCTAGCCATTCCAGATAAGTCATTATGGGATTAGAGCTATTCCAGGCTTGTTGGAACCACCTTTTTCTTGAATGAATAAATGAGTAGAAATGAATTTGAATCAGGTTGCAGATAACTCCAGGATCAGTATATTTTTGTGTACAGACCTGCTTGTGCCAGCATCCTAATGTTGACCCAGAATGTTTGATGTTTTATTTACAGTAAGAACACACTCTTGCCGATGCCATCTCCTCAAAAGGAAGAACTCTGGTCCTGCTGAGTCCTCTGTTTCTCTTCAGGGGACGGTATGTGGGGTGCATGCTCACTGCTGCATAACTAGCATCAGCAGAGATTCAAAGGAAACTTGGAAGCTGCTCTGCTTTCTATGAGGGATGTTCAAGCCAAACCAGTACCTGATAAAATTTCTTGTAACAGAAGGCATGAAATAAAAAAGGTTTTCGTTTAGAGAAGACTTCAAGCATGAAAGACACTTAGCTGCAGTAAAATATTCCAATTTAAAATGGTGTGAATAAGGCCATCCAATCCCAGCCGATGTGGATGCAGATGTTTTCGTAAACATTCAGAGAGTGATACGCCTGATCCTTGAAAATCGACGGATAACTTGTCGCCATCTTGCAGAAGAGACGCATCTGTCTGTGGGAACTGTACACACAATCATTCACCATATTACAGGAACTTGGCTGTGATTTATTGCTATATCCCCTGTACGATCCTGTCTTTGATGTTTGGGCATTTAAAGGAGTTCCTGGGAGGACAGCATTTCAGAAGTAAAGCAGGTAGTCTGACTACTGATCAGAAGGTCCCAGGTTCAATCCCCAACAACACCAAGTTGCTATTCTTGGGACCTCTTAACCCTCAACCGCTCAGATGTACTGTATAGATGTATAATCAGATAAAATACAAATAACTCTGGATAGACCAATACTGTACGAATGTACAAAAAATAAATAAATAAATAAAATAATATATATATATATATATTTTTTTTTATTTATTATTTTTTTTTTTTTATATATATATAAAAGAGAGAGAGAGATGTTTGTGCGCCATGATGTGTGTCTTTGCATTAGTGGTTGTTACCATATTATGTGCATAAAATTGGGCATTTTAATCTTGGTTTAAATTCTACTTACTAACTGAGAATCTGCATTTATGGAAGCAGAATGTCCATCTTTCAAGTAGATCCTAGCTTTGTCTTTTCAATGGAGCTAGACCAGGCTGGTTCCAGATAAAAAAATAAAAAAAAATTACAGAGAGCCTTACTGTAGGTACATGCGGTTCCAAAGGGAATGCAATGTTCTTACACTTTTTATTTTCTTTTTTATCTTCAACACTTCAGCACAATGTCACCGTACATTCTGAAGTAAAACTGTCTCCTGCATACTACAGGGTAGAAAGATGATCAGATTTTGAGCTGTAACAAACACTGGATGATGTTTGACCACCAATGTTTGGGTAAAGTGGGACTTTTAAGCAACTTTCTTTTAAGCAACTCTCTTTTTTTCCCCCCTCAATAGAAATAAAGTATATTGACCAAGACTTCTAACTTATACATGAATGTTAAAAGTTCAGACGAGTACACAATGAATCATCCTCAAGTCCACAGAACAGAATGAACAGAAAAGTGAACCTTCTTAAGAGGATGCAAATTAAGCCGTTATGTATTATGCACAGTCAATTCCATCTCAATAAGTGGTGCTTTACAGTACAAAGCAGCACCGAGCCTCGGCTTGCTTGACATGTACGACAGGGACAAGTCCTAATTACAGGCCTGTTTTGTGTTTAGCATTCATTCCTTGCTGTGTAGTCTGCCGCCCCACATCCTCTTACGTAATCCCGTCAGATTTTCTTTCAAGGCTAACAAGAGCGCATCCGAGTATGCAGCCTCAATGCCAAAGCAGCAATAATAAGAGCGTGTTGCATTTTTTCCCCCTGAGCAGTGTCAGCACCGTTAATGCACCGTAGCATATAGAAAGCAGCATCAGATGATATAGGTACTGTATGTCCGGCTCCACCGCACGTCTACGATGACTCAGCGAAAGAGTGTGATTTGCATGATCAATAGCAGGATTAAATAGAGGAGAGGTATGTATATTTGTGTGTGTGCGTGTGTGTGTGTGTGTGAGAGGTTGGTGAGTGAATTTCAGTCTTATATCTCATGCCTCAAGGTCAATACCCAGACTCCACTTTGTTTCTATTGTTATAAATCCTTTACAGTTCTTTTCACACAAGGAGCCCATCAAGGTGCGGTAATTGGTCCGCTTCTATTCATAATATATAATCTTCTTCTGCGTGAGTGAAAGTGAATCATGCTAAACTTTCTACAATCTTTGAATTTTTGATTGAGACTCATGCTACTACTGTACTGTATGTTATGCCATCTTCTCTTCTAACGCTTTTACAACCATCTGCCTCATGATGGCATGCCATGCATCCAAAAGAAGCAACTTTTATTCTGTTAGAATTTTGATGCTACAGAAAAATAATAAAAATTAAATGAATAAAAGAAGAAACCTAGTACCAACCATTTTAACAACCTGTGTGCACCAAACTGATTTATTGAATCCACGTTTCAGAAAGAATTCTTTTATATGAAAGCATACCTTAAATTACAAGCCCCAAAAAGCCTTGAATCAGTCTTGAGTATGCGTATATCAATACTGGTCTATTGCTGGTTTCTTTACCAAATTGTCACTATAAGACATTTCTGTTTTGATTTCATTTTTTTTTTATTTCTTTCAAGCCTTATCTAAAAACATTTTTTTTCAGCTTGTTTGCTTTCTTCTTCTTAATGTGAGAGCAGAAATGTCTGAATTAAAATAAATTTTAAAATATGAAATTATCATTCCTCTTTGATCTCACGCTCAGATGGTTTTCACACAGTCTCTGACTCGGGGACGAAGCCAACTGTTTATAACATTCTTCATTCTCCTTCCTCCTGTCATCATCCACTCTAGTCCAAAAGATCGTACTACAGTTAAATCACGAGGAATAATCAATGGAACGACAAGCCACCCAGGAACCAGGAACCTTTTTTTTAAACAAAGGTCAGTGCTGAAATAGAGAACTCAATCATATAGCGTATGGCACTGGATAAAAGGTTGAAATCCTTTTATAAGCCACTTTAAAATGAAGAAAACTTGTAGTAGTGCTCATTGAGTAGGCTTTTTGCACGTTTTAAGGTTACATGGAATCACGGAATTCTTATTGATCACAATATTAATACTGATCTCTATTAGTTTTGAATGACCTGAGATAAATTATTGTGCTAAAACACATTGCCCTAGGTTGAAAAATATATGTGCCTCATTATTTAATTAATCCATTATATATTTTTTGGATTATCTATGAACTTGAGATTTGAATTAATTTAAATGATTTTAAATATATGTGTGGCCCTTTAAAAATAATAAAGTAAAGCAAATGATCAAATTGTTGGCTTTTATGACACTTGTTTATCCACTGGCTTTTGTAACCCTTTAACATTCTGCTCCACTGATTTTTTTGATTGAACACATTTTGAGTCACTATGTCTTTTGGAAAATTTGTCAAACCTAACTTGATCATCTCTACCATTTGGTTGATGTATGTTATGCTAAATGATGTTGCTGTTTACTTATGTAGTATAGATTTTCATTTGCCTTTTTACATACCATTAAAAATAAAATGGTCTATACTGCGGCATGGTACCATACAGTATATTTGTGTTATTACTGCAACAAGAAAATAAATAATGCAAAAGAAAACATTTGAGGTCGGTAAAGGGTTAACAGTGTCAGAACTGATGCTGCATGCAGAGATGATTTCCTTCTTTAGTGCAGAGATTGTTCTGGGCTGATTCCAATAGACTACTGATTTCAGATTAATCCAAAGAAAAACATCGAGTGGTGTTGGTCTGGATTTGAGCTTCTTTTCCTAGTTTCAAAGCCATCATGAATCTGAAATAAAAATATAAAATTTCTTATAAGGAAAATGCCTATGGATCCAGATCTTTGGGTCCTCAGTATATGTATTTACTGTTTAAAAATCCATAGTTAACGGGTTATGAAACCATTTTGTATTTTTACAGACCCAGTCTATCAAAACCAAACGGCCCTGGTGCATTTATGTAGAAAAAGAGATCTGTCACTAGGCAACTGCCGGAGATCTTACTGCAACTTTCTCAGACTGCATGCATGGCTGCTGCTAAATAGTCAGAAAATTGTTTTAGTCATTACTAACGTTTAAGTTTGATGCTAGATCTGACAAAGAACAGCAGTGCTATTTTACATTTTCATTTCAGTTCTTCTTGTTTGAGTTTGCAGATTGATTCTGTTCATTACTGCTATTTGGGTACTTTTTTCACTGAATCTTTATATTTATTTATTTATTTACTTACGTATTTATTCATTTTGCTTATTTTTTTTTGTCGACAGGATCATGGGCACCCAAGGCTCAACCATGCCCGTTGGGACCGAAAGCCAATTATTACCAGAAAATGCAATATATCACAAACTGCCAAAATAAAATAAAATAAATCAATAATAAATGACCACAACCAATCAGTCATAACATTGCAACCTAAAACATAAAGTCAAGTGTTGTGGAGGATTTCCTTCGGCCATCTTGGCAGTTTTGGTCCCTCAGGGCATGACTACACAAGACCTCTGGGTGTGTGCTAAAATGTCTGGCACCAGCAGATACTTTGGGTGCTGTGGATTGTGGGGTGGTACCTCCATGGCTCGGATTTGTTTGTCGAATTTAGTGCATCCTGTGCGTGTTTGATTGAATAGGGATTTGGGGAGGTTGGAGGCTGGGCTGACAGTCTTTGCCTACTAAGCCCCATAAGTGTCAGGTTGTGATGCTCTGGGTGATCTGGTGCCTTTCTATCATGGCCAGCACTGACATTTTTCAGCAATTGGTGCTACATTGGGTTTCTGTGGGATTGGACCGGACGGTCTGGCCTTTGCTCCCCACTTGCATAAATGAGCAAAGGGTGTGCATGATCCTGTTACCAATTTACCGGCAAATACTTGATAATCATTGCTATTCCATTCACCTTGCGGTGGTATTAATGTTGTGACATATCGGGACTTACAAGCAATCACTCACTCACTCATCGTCTATACCGCTTAATCCTGTATTTAGAGTTGCGGGGGGCCTGGAGCCTATCCCAGGAGCCTTAGGGCACAAGGCTGGGAACACCCTGGACAGGGTGCCAATCAATCGCAGGGCACACACCCATTCACACACTACGGGTAATTTGGGAACACCAATTAACCTACCCAACATGTCTTTGGACTGTGGGAGGAAACCAACCAAGCACGGGAGAATATGCAAACTCCATGCACACAGAGATGGCAATCAAACCTGGCCAGGAATCGAACCCAGACCTCGGAGGTTCAAGGCGACAGTGCTAACCACTACACCACCATGCCGCCCACAAGCAATCATAATATACAAAATATCTTAAAATAAACAACACAACACACAATACATTCTGTTTTCCACTGATTTTATTCTGCAGAGGTGTACTGTACATATTCAGCCGAGTCAAGTCGCTGAATTGTTTTCTTCTGCTAATGACTAACAAGGTGTCCATGGCTACACAATTTTCATAAGCAAAACACAAACAATATTTTCCCCCTCCCACAACATACAACCTAATTTTAAACCTGCACCGGTCCATTTCACTTATATAAACACATAAAGTACATCTTCCTACGCGTTCTGACTCTCTGAGCACAATGCAATGTGGAGCTCTTTACCTGTCAAAGAAACATAAAGGAAAGCTTTAACATGAGCCTTTTGTATTCTGGAGCCACTCTGGATTTAGTGGGTTTTTACAAAGTGTTTCATTTTCAAAGAAATCTCTTTCATTCTCTTTCTTTAAGGTCTCTCTCTTTCTCGCTCTCTATCCGGCATTCAAAACCCCTACTAATGTCTTAAATCCACTCCTGATGGCACGCTCCAAAGCCACTGCCGTCCTCCCTTTAGATTAAGATGGAAGGATCCGGACGGCTCGGCTAGACTCTCTGCTCATTGCCGCATCGATTCGCAAACTGATTACAGATTCGTGCTTTTTTGCTGAGAGGTGCAGAACATCATGAGGAAGGGAGGGTGACAAGATTGGGAAAGAGGGAACTGAGTGTGTGATTCAATTGAGGCTGACTGGTAGAAAGAGAAAGGAAGACTCTGAGCAGGAAAACAGATGCGTAATGCGTTAGAGAAAAGCAAGGGATATTATGTAATCCAGGGGTGTTGAGCTAAAATTGGATATCCAGTACTTTATAAACCCTTGCTTTATAAAAAAAGTGTGGCCAATCAAGTTGTAATAGTTAACCCTTAATGCATAATTGATGGTTAATGGATGAATAAAACAAGTTGAAGTTGTTGAATTGATTTGTAGTGGCGCACCCCTGACTCTGAAAGGACGAGATCTCGGTTTTGAGCTTTATACCCAAAACAAATACATACTTCTCTGTCCAATCATTGTTCCATGAACATTTCTGTTTTTGTCGCCGGTTTGGTCGCTAATTCAAACCATAGGCCAAATGATGAACACAAAAATAGTAGTGTTCTAAAAATGGTTGTTTGTTCCTCATTAAGATTAAGAGTGCTTTCACACTAGGCATGATTGCTTCCCCGCCCCCATTCCCCTACTGACCAGAATTCATATTAGTTATATTGTCTCAAGCCCTGGTTCACCTGCACATTTACAGTATGGTCTCTGACACAATAGATGGCAGGGGGTGTGCCTAATTAGTTTGCAATCTACCAATGAATACAGGAAGAAGAGTACAAGGAAGCTAACTTTCACACTATAGCTTTGCCTATTTATATCTTTAAGGAAATGTCAAAAACAAGCCTCTTGCTTGCCTTTTACCTTTATCGGCTATAGTGAAGTAGTTCAAATTGGAGGGGTCAGAGTGTGCGTACTCACATATCAGAAAAGACAGGCTGCCCTAATGACATCACATTCTAAATAGTGGTCCAATACGATGTTTAGAAAAGATTGGCTTTGATATTTAATTAGAACCATTCAATACACCATCCTCATGAGGAACGTTCACATTACACAAATGTAACAGACTTCAGGGTCAAGTATAATTGGATCCATGATTGAGTCCCTAGTGTTAAACTCGCAAATCCTCACAGGCATTTAAATATTAGATATTTCTCAGACCAACTCAGAGACATCCATATTTATTTATTCTTCAGCACTTTCCAACTTTTGTCCTGTCAGTGAAACATGGATGTCTTTAATAGCTGAGTTCCTTTTACTATTTCCTTATGGTTGAATCCCTGCTGGAACATTTCATCCAAGAAGTTAATTTGCCAGCAGAATTGCCTTTTTAACGAAAAAAAAACAGTATTGTAGACTAGAACACTGGGAAATGGGGGAGAATGCACCCTGGAGAGGACACCAGGTTATCACAGGACCCCATGCAGGCCTTCATTTACACCTAGGGGCAATTTAGTTAAGCAAAACTACTTACCGTGTGTGGGAAGTTGGAGTGAACTAGATTACCCAGAGTACCAGGAATGAACTGAGGTGCATGATGCCACCTATATACCTTATCTCCGTTGCAAAATTGGGGTTCTGGCTAAAAATTGTCTTTCATATGTTAACACAAGTAAAGTTCTTAAAAGAGGCAGGACAGCCAAGGGCTTGAGTCAGCTTTGTGGTCATCAAGCCAGTTAGCACTTTTAAGCATAGCATAGAACATATATTTGTGTACATGGAATCGACTCTCTCAAATGCCCTCCATCTCTTTTGTGATATAAGCAATGAGGAGAATTTGGCACATGTCAATAAGAAATCAGGACAATTCTACACCATATGACTTTACATATCATACAAAGGCATAACAAATATTAGATTTGCTACTATGTATACATGGTTCAATGATTGCAGATAATTCACCAGAGAGATCCAGGGAGCGTTGAGGCCACACAGGTGAAGGAATCATTTTCCCAGTTTGTTTAGAGAGGCTGCCAGGTGGAAAGGAGAAGATGGATGGAGCCTTTTCCCCCCGGCTGTCTGCTTCTGATCTGCCAACGCTCAAGGTCAGCCAACTCAGAGTAGAACGAGAAGGTGGGGGTGGTGGTTTGAGAGCGGGTTTGTGTTCAGACCGAGTCGAAAGACGAGAGTTACATGGAAATAGAGAGATGGGAAAGGAGGACCATGTTAAAGTGCTTATGTGCCCTTAATCTTCGCGTTGGTTACTTGCTAACGCTGTGTGTTAGGAGAGCTGGTGAGCATGAAGTTTGAAGTGTGTCAGTTTTGCAGCAGAAGACGCATCCATGAAACAGGACAAGTAAACACCAATCAAACATTTTGTGTCATTTAGAGTTTTTGCAAAGGTCAACTCCATGTCTGTGTTACCGTCATGGCTTGCTTTGTGCTTACTTGTACACTTTTTTCCACACGCAGTAGCATCAGAAGTAAATCAAATACAAATACGACATAAAACACCAGATGCAGCACCAAACCCTCTGAGCCGGACATAATTTAAATTAGGACTACACAATACAGGATTTTATATTCGCTTTTGAAACACTGGCATCACAATATGGAAATGAGCGCACTCCATCTTTCACTGCTGTGACTGAACATTTGTATGTATAATAAATTAGATGATACCAAATATGAAGTTGCACAAAAAGATAGTTTAGTCAACTGTTGATAGTTCCTGTGATTTAGTTTGCACAATCTAGATAAGTTGCCATGACATAAGGCAAAATAAATAAGTAAATACATAAATAAACATTCATTAAAATTAATGTAAAAAAAACAACATTCTCTCAATTATTTCTGGTGCTTGGGCCTTCGCCAACTCCATTAACTAGCATGCCAGCTAGGTTATTTAGCTTGATTGAGCCAATGTTTTTTTTTTATATTATTATTCCAAACGTTGCTGAACTGTGAGGTATGCTTAAATAACTCTGATTCTCTATAACCTTCCTTAGAAATCTTTAATTATGTGAAAGAACACAATTCTTTAATTACGTTAGCCATGCTAAAGTAAGCTAGCTCATTTCCACAGATCTGATGATAAAATGTTAGCTTAAAAAACCTTAGCAGTAGAAATACTAAAAATATATACTAAAAGTATATACTATATACAGAAGTATATGTACTACACTACTTTTTTTTTTTTTTTTTTTAGAAACGTCTCGGGTTACTTTGTTGTAACCCTGTTCCCTGAAAAAGCGGGAACGAGATGCTGCGTGAAAACGCTATGGGAACGTCTCTTTGTTGCCCGGTTGTGAAGCACGTGTGTGTCAAACACGCCAAAAACTTTGGCTTATATAACCTCGGTC
>JAQMYI010000019.1:4032659-4066126 GCA_030014275.1 Clariallabes melas
ACGCGTTCTAGCGCACTTTTATTAAAACCAATATAAATACGACAGTGCATATATGAGCATTTATTTTCTGACATAGTGGAGGAAGCGGAGCTTCCCTTGTAGTCTTAGAGCAGCCGCCACTGTTAACTACGCAGCAAAGCTAATAATAGTACAAAAAAACTGACATTTATTAAATTATATAAAATTATATTAAACATTTATATACAAAAGAAAAAGCATAATTAAACATTTATAAATTGATTTTAATGTAATATATAAATTTTTTTATTAGTAAGACTTTTTTAATTAATAAAAAGTTGTAATTTTTGGTATATTTCTGTTGTATAAGAGGAATAAAACACGCTGCTGCAAGAAAATAATCTGTTAACAGTAACTCATCACATCACCATGTCACTGAGGATTTTCCTTAGAACAGTATCGAACACACACACACACACACACACACGCACAGATTTGTTCCTTATTTGAATAAAACACAGTCACTGAGTTTTCTGCAAATGATGACAGAGAGAAAACCCGGGACAGGAGCAGCTTCTTAATAAATCATCTTAATAAAGTGTCTTAATAAACCGCCAAAGGTCACAGTTTAGGATGTTAAACACAACGAAAACCTTCATTTATCATCACGGAGCACCGCTGCCATGGCAACAACATCGCACCCTGTGAGTCTCAGTATGTGTGTGTGTGTGTGTGCGTGGTGAGATTTAGCCAACATCTGCGAAGTATGAATAACAAGACTTGAAGCAGGAATCAATTAATCGATCATCAGTTTAAACGCAGCGTGAGACGGGGCGTCGCTGACGGGGTTCTCGTGCTTCTGCATGTTTTCATGAGCAGATTTATACATGTTATACATCGGTTTATACATGTACGATCCGTTTCTGCTCAGACGATGAAGGGTGCCAATAATTTCGCAACCAGATTTCTCTCTGTGTCACTATCTAAATCCGTCCTGACTGTCTGAGTAACGACGCTTTAATTACACTTCGCATTCGACACAGGAGCGTCAACACAACCGCGAGACCTCGAACAGCTCCAGACGATTATTCATGTTTCTCAAAACTGTTTGTTTATAAACGAAATCCTGCTGAATAGAAAAACAACATCCAGTCAAAACTTTACTTTCTTCCAAAATGCAGAGAAAATAACAGACATATTAATAAACAAAATATTCTTATACTGTAAGTTTAAAAAAAAAAAAAATCCTTATATTATCACAAAATATCCAAGTATCCAAATATTTTTTAGTGTTTGTGTGTTTTTGAAAATCTCCATTTTTACTTTTTTTTGCAAAAGTTTCTTCATGAACAATCAAGAGTTTATTTTCAAAAATATCTGTATAGCTTTAAAAAAAATAAGATTCCGAAATTCTGATTTTTTCTTTATACAATTCCTTAAATATTTAGATGTTTTTGATGATATTCAAAAAAAATTTTTATTTATTGGGATGAGATCCATTAGTTTCCTTTAATATCACAAATCTAAATTGCATATTAAATTATAAAGATTAACAACAAAAAAACATGAAATGCTGTCTGTTTAAATGTTTGCACCCCCTTTTTTTTTGTAATATTTGTGATTTACTGTATGTATTCTCTCATGAGCCCTCGCTTTACATTTACTCTGATAACTGCATCCTTCAACTCTGAACTTTGACCTTCTCTAATGTTTAGTTATTTTTTCTCTAAACCAAACACTTTGTTTAGAACTTTACCGCTGCAGTGACTGCGTCCCATAGTGCTCGCCCTATCGGCTGGAGATCACGAGATCGATCCCCAGGTGATTCTGTAGCCTCTCGCAGCCGGCGGGGGGGGCCTGGAGAGAGCTGATTGGCCGAGCTCTCTCAGAGGGGTGGGACGGGAGGCACTTAGTGCCCTCACATCAATCACAACTCAGCCACAACTACAGCCATTCACGAGTGTCTGTGAGCTCATGCAAGCGGAAGGAGCGGATAGCGCTGTCCTCCAAATGTGTTACTCCGTCCCCAGTGGTGCGTGAGTGACAAGTTTGAAAAGCTTCGTACAGCTAGTGCATCTGGAAACACCTGATAGTCTTTGTCCCCCTTGATGGGGGAGTGCCCTAATGACGGGAATCGGATACAACTAAATTAGGGAGAAAATCAGGTGGGGGGGGACATCTCTAAAGAATCTTTATATTGCAATTCATAAACAAAATTTTAACTTGAACAAATGTGTTTGTTCTTCATCCTGCACTTTATATCTCTCACAATAAAACCTTTGTTGGAAAAGAAAGAGACGTCTGGAGTTCGGTTTTGTTTTGAAAAGTCAGCACCCTGGAGACGTCCCGGCTCTGACGCACTTTCCTCAAACTGTTTCGAAAGATGTCAGAACACTTACAGTATGCTGTCTTACTGTGGCTGTAAGTGTGTAAATTCATCCGAGAAGCTTCAGGAGATCCCCCGGGGATCCCCCTGCAGGTGTGAATTGCTTCGAAACCACAGAAGTAAGCATTTTAGATTCCCATTAAAAAATGGCGTGTGGTGTACATCAGGTCTCGCCCTTAGCCGCGTCTGTAATGGTGTGTTTCAGTTTGAAAAAGATTACAAGGTTCTAGCAAAGTGACGTGTGGTTCCTGCTCTGGTGGAAGTTGTGGGCGGAGCTAGCAGAAGCAGGTTGCTGATTGGTTAACGAGTTTTCCTAACACACATTTCTAAAGTCGTTGTCTGTAGCTGACATGAAAAGGAAGCTTATAGTGCAGTTCATATTTAATGAATTTTTTTTAAGTGTATAATGATTTAGACATGGTTTGCACGTGAGGCTAGAGCTCTTACTCATTAGCTTTATTAGCCTCATACTGTAGCTCCAGTGTAAAGCCTAAGAATCCCATATTTGGTCTGAGGTGGAAACAAAACAGCTTCCAGCGTTCGGCTGGAATAAAATAAAAAAAAAAAGAAAGAAAAACATCTGCGTTATGTAAATGCACTTTGAACAGGAGAGCCATCACCATGGTGATCATGAAAAGAGGAGTGTGTATCCTTCCTCAGCCTAGTGTGTGTGTGTGTGTGTGTGTGTGTGTTACAGATTTCACACTCAGGCAGGACAAATCACATTCCACCCACGCGGGCAGACACACACACACACACACACTCACACACACACACACATGCGAATGTTATGCTAGGCAACGGAGAAGTGTGTATCAGCTTCGCAACGCACAAAGCGGGTTCAGAGACGACCTCATCGCTATGGTAACGGCAGAAATGTCTGGAGCGTGTGTGTTAGTTGCATGTCATGCTGGATGTCTCACAGTTTTACACGATTACTAAACCCAAAGCGCAGACGACTTCCTGTCTAGAGGAGCAGAATCGTGAGTTTCATTCATCCTTGTGTAGGACTGGGATTTTATATCGCCATGACGATGACCCGCTATAAGGAAATATGAAACATATCGTTAAATTAACGCTGGTTAAACATTATTTATCAGTTACATGGACTAGTGCACTGCCTTCGTTCATCTCTTCATCTCTTTCCATACGCCAAGATCTCTACATCACCCCATCTATTCATCTCTCTCCATCCGTCCTTCTCTCTTTCTCACCAGTTATTTATCTCTGCATGTCTCTCCTCTCTCCATCTCTCCATCTCTTCATCTCTCTCAATCTCTCCATGTCTCTCTATCTCCATCTATCAACTTCTTTCTACATCTGCATCTCGGGTTCTCTCTCTCCCTTTCTCAATCCATTTCAATCCCTCTGTATCCATCTCTCACCCTTTTTCTTTTTCTCCACCTCTCTATCCCTCTCCATCTTTCTGCACCTCTGTGTCTCTCAGCCCCTTTCCTTCTCTCTATCTTTGTCCACCTCTCAACATCTCTCTATCTCTCCACCTCTATATCTGCTTCCACCTCTCCATCTCAAAACCTCTCTCCGTTTCTCAATTTCTTTCCATCTCTCAATATCTCCGAATGTCTCTAACATCACTCCATCTTCCTGGATCCTTCTTCATCCGTCTCCACCTCTGTTCATATCTCAAGCACTCCATTTTTTTCTCTTTCCATCTTTCTTTTTCTCCATCTAACTTTCCCTCAATCTTTCTCCATTCCTGAGGATGCTGAGACGAATCCAACTTTTATAGCAAACACTTATCTTGGGTCTCAGTGAACCTCCTCCATCTCCAAATGTTAACTAACGTCAGTAGTCTAACTGCTGATATCAGTCAGTTCCTTTACCACGTGACCAGAAGAAACCAGAAGAAAAGCGTAAATTCCTCTGTTCTATAGGTGGCAGGAAACTTACAGTCTCAGCTTCACCTTTGATAATAATAATACTAATACTAATACTAATACTACTACTACTACTAATAATAATAATAATATTGAGACTCATTGAGAATATTATGATTATTATTATTATTATTATTATTATTATTACACTGGAGACTCCTTCCATAAATATTACAGAAGCACTTTTTCTGCGATCATCAACGATTAAGTTCGTTTCTGTTAATTGTACAGTCGAGCTTCCTCTGTAGACGTCCTCTGAATGCATTAGAGCAATCGCTTTAACGTAAACCTGTGATTTGCAGCTCCGCATCTGTCAGAGTTGCTGATCAAAGTATTTTTGTGCTACATTTGGTTCCTCCGGCACCCAGCGGCGCGCCCACCGCCTCCGGTCCAGCCTCTTTCAGCCCACGACAGCACAGTCTAACCTGTTCATTCTGGTTCATTCTGTCTTTCTTTATCCTCCGCTTCTCTCGCTCTCTCTCCCAGGTGACTGGGTTCATTCGGATCAGCGCTGCTCTCTGTGTGAGTCCTGCAGGTTCATGCAGGGGGAAACAGCAGGTCTCTTTAATTGAAACCGCATCGATTGAGCCGGTCAGCGGGAGATACACAGCTGAAACACATGTCACGGGGAGCGAGAGAGAGAATCATCGCCCGTCAGGGAGCGATCTGGCCCGATCCGACCCGAACGCTAAACAACAATCACTTTACCGAGATAACACACTGGCTGAAGACTGAAGCATTTATTTTGGCTTGCGTGGTCCGTCCGATTTATCCTGGTTACCTAATGAGGAAGTATTTCTGTCCACAAAGAGATTAAATTTTATGCAAATGAAGTGTGACACTTTAAAGTAATAAATTCCAGCTTTGTCTCTGGTGATGCCTCGGACCAGTTCTGTGTCACTCGTGGTCCAGGGTTATCACGTTATAGAGTCTCTTATTAAATATTTATAAAGTCATCTCGAAGAGAAATAAGACTCAGACGGAAGTAGCAAAGGTTATTGGAGCTAGCATAATTAGCTTGCTTTGCTAATCCTGAGAACCTGAAAACAAACCTAGTGCGAAGCCGAGACTGTAACATGATTTGTCTGTTAATTAATTTGTCTTTAGCTAGTTCACTTCACTTCACCTCGCTACTACCTTTAAAACCAAACAACAACGACAACAACAAACCGCTCTGTACATGCCACGCCGACAAGAAACAAACTACAAGCCACACAAGAGACTCTTCACATGCTTGGCTAAATGTAGGACTAACTTCCTGCTAGTTACTGTATAATTTAAAGTAATCACGTTAACCATTGACTCGCGATGTTAAACCGCATTTACCGCCGTCCACTTGTGTCAGAAAACTGCGAAGATCTCATGTCTGATTCAGTGTGATCCAGATCATTTCCTCACTCAGCCTCAGGGTTAAATCTTAAATATTCAAACATACGCTACACAAAGAGGGAACTAATATTAGCTTTATCGCGCCACACGGCTGAATATAACACTTTCATATAAGAAACCAGGCCGAGGGTCCTCAGAGACAACGTGAGCAGGACAACAGTAAGAGCAAAGTCCTACATAAAATATATCTGTTCACACAGTGTCAGGAAAGAGCATGCTGGAAACGAACAGTGCCACGGAAGTCCTTCCTCATGAGCGTCATGTGTAAATTACAGCTGAAACCATGGGGACTACACCAGTATAAATATAATATATCCAATATATTTACAGTAACATTTCACTGGGCAATTTAAGCCTCATACTGTACATAATTTTATATGAACCGACTTTACCTCACTTTGCCCCACTTCCCCCTGCCCTACTTTACCCTTACACCGTCTTGTCCTAGCTCATACCACAACTCCTCACTCTGTCCTGCCCCATCTTGCCCTGCCTTGCCGAGTTCCAGCTTGTAGCCCACCATTTTGATCCACCCTTGCCTTCATTGTCCCACCCTGCCCATCTACTGTATCTTACCCCTCCTTTCCCTACCTCATTTTGCCCTGAGCCATTTTGGTGTAACCCAACCGCCTTTATCCACCAAATGCCACCCCGATCCATCTCGCCTCATCTCACCCTTCCCCTACCTCACCCTGCCTCGATCTGTCTTGCCCTACCCCCCTACCAATTCTTACCTCACTGCACCTTCCTACATGCCCTGCCTCACCCCGCCGCAGCCTACCTTTCCTCACTCTGCCCTACCTCGCCTCATCTTGCACATCTTCCACAACCTACTAACCCTCTACTTTACCTCATCCTTCCCTAACAAACCCATCACATCCAACCACGTTCTACCCCCGTCTTCACCCTTGCAGTGTTTTATACTGTTTAGTTTAAGGAGCTTCTGCACGCTGCACATCGATCTCCACCTACACTACCTTCATTTACCTCCTGTACGCACCCTGACTTCCATCCCATCATCTGATGCCCCGTATAGACTTTTGCTTCTCTTGAGTCCTCAATAATTCTCATGTATATCAAACTGTCAAAGCTGTCTTCGCCTCCACTCTCTGTCTGTCTGCTTTAATAATAAAGAATTCAGCTGGATTGCTCTGGAGGTATTTTGCCTTTAGACATAGATTTCATCATGATTCTTGGATCCTTCCTGATAAACAGAGTTTAACCCTGCAAAAAAAGGTTCTATAGATTTCTAGTCATGATCCATCTGTATTTGTCTGTTTTTTTTTTTTACTTGTGTCCAGGAAGACTTTTGGCTCCAGACTACATTTCCCAGCATGCACCTCACAATCACATGACATTAAATGTATTCACATGCACCTTGTTAAGTTGATTAGCCTGTTCATATGTAGCCTGTGTTTCAGTTCAGTCCAGTGTTCGAGTCTTAGCCATGGTAACAGTTTTCATGTTCATCCTGCCAAAGTCTAAAGAAAATTTATAGGAAAAAACAAACAAACAAATGAAATTCCTATAAGATAAGATAAGATAAGATAAGATAAGATAAGCCTTTATTAGTCCCACAAGTGGGAAATTTGTTTTGCCACGGCAGCAAGTGGACAGTACAAAGTTAAAAATTAAGAAACAACAGAATAAAAATAAAATAAAATAGAAAAAAATAGAATACTAACAGTAAAAACTTTACACTATACAATCTGGCTATAGAATATGGACATCTGTGCAGTAAAAAAATATTTAGATAAATATATATTTAGACTATAAGTAAGCAAAAGTTGACTAAGTAATATGTCTGTACCCAATGAGTATATGTATACATACAGAGAGTGAGTGACAGGCATGTACAATAATATTTTAAAAGTTTTAAATTGCACTTTGCCCAGTTATGGTGGTTCCCCAAGACAGAAAGAAAAATTGCACGTTCAACCATAGTATTGCACATGACTGGAGATATTGCACATTACTATAAAAATTGAACATGTTCCGTCATAATATTGCACATAACTACCGTGGTGTATTTGATGTGTATGTTTGTTCGTTTGTGCGTTTGCTTGTGCTTATGTGGTCAGAGTCTAAGTCTAACAGTCTGACAGCAGTTGGCAAAAAAGACTTACGGAATCTCTCCGTCCCACATCGTGGATGCAGCAGCCTGCCACTGAAGGAGAACCTCAGTGCTGTCAGATACTCCTGCAAGGGGTGGGAGATGTTATCCAACAGAGATGACAGCTTAGCCACCATTCTCCTGTCACTCAACACCTCCACTGGGTCCAGAGGGCATCCTAGAACATAGCTGGCCCTCCGGATCAGCCTGTTCAGTCTCTTTCTGTCCCCAGCAGAGATGCTGCTGCCCCAGCAGACCACACCGTAAAAGATGGCTGATGCCACCACAGAGTCATAAAAGGACTTCAGGAATGGGCCCTGCACTCCAAAAGACCTGAGCCTGTGCAGCAGGTATAGCCTGCTCTGCCCTTTTTTAATATATTTAATTAATATATTAAATATTAAATACTAAGTAAGGGACCTTACAGAAATTCCGCTCCCTGAGAGACAGACTTTCGTAAAATGTGATTACACAATGTTAAACAGTGGCAGCTTGGCTGTCGAGCATCTCAATGTCTAACAGCTGGCGATGCAAATAGTTCTAGGGCATCATGACCTTACACAGTGCTTGTGTGTTCACCAGGGCAGTATTTCAACAAGCTAGTGCAACAAAATTGGAGTTTAAACCTGAACTCTGGGTTAACTATCTCTGACCTGTGGAACTCTGAGTTTTCAGTTTCAGAGCAAATGATTATAAGTTCAGTCGACTCGCTGTGTTTGAGGAGAATTATCACCAAACTGTGTTGGTCACTGGAGGTGAAGAATCCTGTCCTAAAAGGGACATTTGTGGGGGCAAAAATCCACAGAAGGAAAAGAAAATCAGGTCATGGGACATACGAGGTGAACAATATGGAGGACCCTTTTCTTCTATAATTCACTCAAACTGTATCAATCTTATATGAAAATCATGGAAAGATCCAAGCATTGATCTATTTCTATGTATCGATATGTAGGATTCTCTCTTAATCAAGTGTGTTATCCCCTAAATGTTGTTGTAAATATAAATATTGATGGATTGTTTTGTTTTGACTGTTTCCCAGTTCGGTGAAACAGTCCACGATATTGGAGTAAGGGGTGTCTTGTAAAGCCGTCCAGTTGTTTAAAATCCTAATGTCTGATATTCCACAGCAAGACAGTCTTTACAGCTTGCAACAGCTCATACAAAAAACAATGCCATCCAAAACAGCATGCTACACCACCACAGCTTTCCTCCCCCTCGCTTCTTCCCGCGTGCACTTTAAACGAGATCAGCTGACCCTGTGTGTCATCGGGATTCCTCTCGGGAATCGGGATTAATAAAGTTTTTTGAATCTTGAATACATTAAATGTAAACTGTTTCTGACTTTTTTTTTTACTGAAATTAACTTATAACTAATACATTTATAAACAATTTATTTAATATTAACTATGCATGTCGTTTGTTGATCTTTTTTTTTTTTTTTTTAAGTCCTCATGCAAAATATTTCCAAATTGTTTTTCACCACACATTGTTGGTTTTTTGGCTGCTCCCGGCAAGGGGTCAGCACAGCAGAACATTTGATCCACACACAAGCTTGGCACAAGTTTTACGCCGTATGCCCTTCCTGACGTGACCCTCCCATTTTATTCGAGCTTGGGACCGGCACTGCATCCAGTGGCTGGGGTTTGGGCATTTCCAACTTGGGCCTTCCTCATGGCAGATGAGAAACCTCCCACTGAGCCACCAACGCACCTTCACCCAGAGACTGATAATGTAATAACATTCCTACCTTATGATTGGCTCAGAGAGTAAAGTTTTATATCAACAGGGACCTACCAGGCGGTTTGGTTGTGATGATTTCGTTTTGTTTTTGCCAGTGATTTTTAAAACTAGAGCTACTGTTTGGTGTAATGTTTGTTATGCTTGCTTTACAGTATATCACCTCAGAAAAGTTTTTCTGTTTATATATTTGATATTAAAATATAACAGTTCAGCAGGGCTTGATTTGAGGGTGGATGGAGGGGGATGGCAACCCCCTGTTGAAAAAAATTATCAAAACCATCCCCTCCCTAAAACCACCATCCCCCTTACCATCTCTTTCAGATAAATAATACTGTGTATTACAGTACTGTATGTAATATTTGTCATGAAAATTAAATATTAAAACTCAGTAATATTAAAACTTATCATCTATAAACTACAAATAACGGCGATTAGCCAATCAGAATTCAGTATTGTAACACGCTGCTCACAAGCCCCCACCAGTTTGCATCATTTTTCATCTAACAGAAAAGTTCAAGCTTTTGACATGTTTCAAAAAGAAGAGAACTGAAGGTATGATACATACACACAAATCCTCTCAGCAGAGAAACAATGAAAATGAAGGATTCAGTTTAATACGGGAGTTTATGAAATGAATGACATCTTAAATGATTATAAAAGATAAGTTCTTTACCCAATTTGTGTAATTTCATTCTCAATTTAAAGAAGAGGTTTTGTTTTTTCATTAGACTTCGTGGCTGCACTGACATGCTTGGGTGCAAAAGGGTCAAAAATTTATTTTTAAATGCCATAATAGTGATTTGATGATTTGTGTGTGTGTGTGTGAGTGAGAGAGAGAGAGAGAGATTAAATTATTTAATTACTAATGTTTACGTAGATTTTTATTCTACTCTTGTAATCCTTCTGTCACGTTCTGCTGGGTGTACGGGTTTGTGTCGGCGTGAGTGTGAGCGTGGCATCAATGCTGGAGGCAAGCGGGCGGTTCAAAATAAAGACTTTTATTGTCAAGTTCACAAGAAAACACAAAACCAAACCTGGCTCTCTCAGAGCATTACTTTTATACACTTATCCTATCAATAAACTAAACTAAATGAAACGGCAACACAAACCAAAATGACATTCAATGCAACACAAAGATGCTTACTTTCCACAGGCTATTTATAAGCTTCTTTACTTACCTCGGCCTGACCGAGGTGCATCCTGGGAACTGAAGTCAACAAACAGAACCTGAACCCAAAAACAAACTACAAACATAAAACAAGAGGAGGCGTTTGTCGCCCTCTAGGGGCCAACCCTTACACTGTATTTAATGAACTGTCAGTATTTAACAAAGTCATTAGCAAAGTTACATTTGCTAAGGGTGACAAGAACAATAACTAAGGAGTCCAAATTTGTCCACTCCACAAACAGTATCTGGTCATTAAGCTTGTGTTTATTGCAGTGGCAGAGAAGAATGCTACTTTAACATGTAATTATTTAACAGAATAATAAATTATTCTAATAATAACATAAAGTCATTTAGTCACAATATTCTCCTGTATTCCTTAATATAATTTATTTACAATAAACAAAAATCTAAACTGTATTACGTTCATTTGTGTTCGTTTATGTGGGGCGCCATACAAACTAGGGTCTATGTAGGCACATCATTTTTTTATTTGAGGCTGAGCTCTAATTGGACTTTTTCAAATCATCCTTGGAGTGCAGCATTTGTGTGTCCCGAACCCTCCTACTTTTGTTCTCAGTGAATCAATATTGTTTTTAAATATTTGGGCTCATGTGATTGGACCATTCTCAACAAGTCTTATTAACGGTCAGCAGATGGTTAGTTAATGTATTGAATAGAGATTGACGTGAAAGCCAGCTAAATATGAGAGAAAATTCTGTAATTTCCTTGCTAAAATACCCCTTCACAAGCGAAGAAAAAAAGTTAAAGAGCTTGGACCAGATCGACCTGATCTTCTAATTAAGCAGCAGTCCAGCACTTCTTATGGCTATTTAAAGGCGATTATTAAAAGTTTCATTTTAATTTTGTTAGCAACCAAAAATGTTTTGCACCAACCACTACTGGTGAATGTAATCACAAAAACAGTGTTAGATCACCATGCCTTTTTTTCTTCTTCTTCTTCTTATATATTAGGGTGAAAACGCACATATACAGTATAAGACTTTAAGCACTGTATAGTGATGAGACTGTTAGCTGTGGTAAAACATTTGAATGGTGTAAATATTTTAAAGTCAGCCATACGTCCATGAGTGGCGATTGTCATGGACATTTATGAAGTGGAACAACTGATCCATGAAAATTGACGGATACACTTGTTGCCAACTTGCGGAAGAGATGCATCTGTATACACAATCATTCAGGAACACCACTTGCACATTACAGAAACTCGGCTTGGAGTTTTTGCCACATCCCCTGTACAATCCTGACCTCAAACCATTTTCACATGTTTGGGCCATTAAAGGAGTTCCTGGGAGGCAAGAATGTCAGATGTGAAGCATCTGGCGTACTGAGAAAAATTTCTACCTTGATGGTATCCAAGTACTAGTGAAACACTGGGATATCTGTAAGTGCATTGGTGTAGCAAGAGATTGTATAGAGAAATAAAGGTAGATTTTACACTCATAACTGTGTTCTGTTATTCTGCACAATCAAAAGTCCTGGTTTGACTTTTTGTCCCTTGAACATCATGTTACATGCCTATTAATTGGAATTAATTGCAGGTACGAACTTGTTGAACTTGTTGAGTGAGGAAATAAAAAAAAAGCCATTTGTGGTTGATGTTCTACATGTAGTACATGCAGAGCAGAGCTGCTGCTAATGTTAGCTCTTTCACTGAAAGAAAATGATGCACAGTCAAAAATGATAGGCTGAATAAGGTTTGAATAATGCAATTGCAGGCTAAAGCTTTAATCGGTTTAAATGCTCATATAAATAGTTACCTAACTGACAAGCAGCTATTGTCCAGACAAACAAATTTGATTTAGTCATGTGTAATTTGCAGTGCTGACGTGCAGTATTAAGGTGTATTGATCAGAAAGCAGGTAGGTAGAGCAATAAAGCACAAACTAAAAATGTTCATGACAAATAACATGACAAGTCCCCAAAAGTTTAAGAATCAAAACTTGTACAAGTTCTGAGGTAAATTTTGTGCAGATTGACAAGCACAATGGAGACTAATCCAGTGAAAGTTGGAAAAAATGCAAGCTGCCACCAACAATCGAAATCCTACCTACTTTTTCTAACATGAGAACTCAAGAATTGATTAATGAAGTCAGAAATCTCCAGGTACAGCTTATTTTCAGACATCTTTCAGGTGTGTGAGTTTCTTTGTTTAGTCTTCTACTTTCTTCTATAGCAGCATTATTTTCTCTTTGAAACAGACGTGCTTCAGATCTTTCATTCAGAAAGACTGATGGGTATTCATTGTTCATCACAGATGTGCACTGTGTAGTCCAGGTACTGTAGCAAAGCATATTCTTTATAATACATGTTTAACTGATGTTAAAAAGTCTGTGTGTACTTTCCTTGTGTAAGAGAAGTAGAGATTTCTGAGAAGATTTGAATACTTAGTATAACAAGTAACTTACTTACCTTAAATGCATTTAATTACAATTATTCATAACTGTGTACTTGTTTCATACATACATCATTTTTAATGCAGTGATGCACAATACTTTTTAAATATGCCATTGATATTTTTCATGTAAACACAAATATTTCGGTGGCCCGTTGGCTTAGTGGTTATCATTGTGACCTCACACCT
The DNA here is from genome assembly GCA_030014275.1 of Clariallabes melas. NCBI lineage: Eukaryota > Metazoa > Chordata > Actinopteri > Siluriformes > Clariidae > Clariallabes > Clariallabes melas. The sequence continues at coordinate 4,045,914 of JAQMYI010000019.1, forward strand.
CCAGGGTCGGGGTTCGATTCCCTCTGTCTGTGTGCATGAAGTTGTTTTCCCCGTGCGTGGTAGGTTTCCTCCTGATTCTCCGGTTTCCTCACACAGTCCTAACATGCAGATTAAGTTAATTGGCATTCCCATATTGCCCATAGTGTGTGTGTGTGGTCTGCTCTCGAGGTTGTACCCTGCCTTGTGCCCAAAAGTTTCCTGGGATAGACTCCAAGTCGCTCAAGACCCAGTACAGGGTGAGGAGGGGTTTAATAGATGAATGGATGAAGATTTTCACAGGATGTTTTTTAGTGGTTTTATAGTAGTGCTACTTTGTACTGTATATACAGTTAATAAATAATACTCTTTTTGGCTGGCAAGTTTTCATGCAGTATGTCATGTGTGTGTATATATATATATACATTCATACAGTTGAACTCTCGTGATTTGTTACAGTATTTTTAGTTGGCCAACAAAAAGTAATCTCAGTCCTAGAATTGCTGTGGAAGCTAAGGGATCACAACTCCACATGCACACAGGGAGGAAATCCTAGCTTTGTTGCAAAAAGCAATGTTAATTGCCCTAAAGTACATGGTGTGGCAGAAAAAAATATGATGCCATTTTGACCCACATCAAGCAAAGAAAACAACCAGGAGATCTGAAATTACTAGAACTGGGTTAAGAACTCTTCAACACTGGAAGGATAGTGCTGAACTGTCAAATTTGTGAAAGAAATGTGGTTTTAAAAAAAACACTTCGTGAAGTTGCATGGTAAAAAAATCAACCAAGTAAATCAACCAGAGCTATGTTTAATAGTGAAAGTAAGAGCATTTTCATACACACACAATATGATAAGTATGAACTCAAAGGATTGGGACTAAATAGCTGAGTGGCCATAGAAAAAACACTTGTTAATGAGACTAATCAGAAAAAAACGTGCTTTGATTTGTTAGAGAGCATAAAGAATGGACTGTGGAGCAATGGGAAAGGGTCATGTGGCCTGATGAGTTCACACTGACCAGAATCCAGAGCGATGGACGATACTGTAGGAAGCACATGAAGCGATGTACCCGTCTGTACAAGACTCTGGAGTTAGGATCTGGTGTTGGTCAACATTATGTGGCAATAAAATTAATGTCAATAAAAAGTGCTGATGACCTGAATGTACATCAATCACATCTGTGGAGCTTTTCTTTCCTGATGGCACAGGCATATTCCAGGAATCAAATTCCAAAAATTGTGAAAGAATGGTTCAGGTATCATTTTCATACATGAACTGGTCACCACATTGGGTGCTGTATTCAACGCTAAAGGTGATTGAATGAAATCTTTGAGTGTGCAATTTTTTTTTTGGCCAGGCCAAACAAATCCTCTCAGTTTTCCTTTACTTTGGGAGTAGGGAGCTCTACCAAGGGAGTAGGGAGTAGGGAGTGCGTTACCAAGGCAATAATATAAATCATCATCAAGCACAAATGCCCATGTTGCTGATATCCTGGAATAGTGTTTTTTTCCCCACATGGCTCTATGCTCATAAAACAACCCCTCATTGTGCTTCCTGACTCCTTATATGGTAACATTTCCTATAACCCAGGTTCAGATGAATATACATACAAACAACTCGGAAAATGCTAATGCATTTCCTATCATCTGTTTGCCTCCGGGTCTCTCTATGACTTACATGTTAATGACTGGTTCTTTTCATGTATGGGACGCATGTGACAGAAGCCACCTGGCCAAAAGCTTAAATATGCTCTATACAGTATGCTTATAATAAACAGAGAACTTCAGACACATCATGCACGCATGTGTGTTTATCTCTTTCTTCTGGTTTGAGCCCGGCCGGTAAGTGTATCTTTGTGAAGCAGACATGTCATGCAATAATTCTTTTTTTCATTAATTTAAAACTTAAACAGAATGGGTGTGTGAATGTGTGTATGTGTGTGTGCCCTGCGATGGATTGGCACCCTGTCCAGGGTGTACCCTAAGCTTCCTGGGATAGGCTCCAGGCCCCCGCGACCCTGAATACAGGATGAAGCGGTATCGAAGAAGATGAATGAATGAAATGTTTGCTGAGCGTGAGCACATGCTGTGAAGGGGTTGAATCCTCGTTTGATTAAAAGTACACCAGGAAAATGACCCAAGTAAGATGTTAGTTAGGAGTAATTACTCAGTTAAATATTTTACAAATGTCTTTTGTCATTATCTACAATTAGTTTTATTTCTAAACTAACATAATCAAATGTGGTTGGAGTATTTAAAGTTTTGTAGGTTTGTCTTTCCTACAGGTTGTAGCTATAAAAGGTACTATATAAAGTACTCAGGAAGTACCATTACAGTCAACTATGTACTCAAGTACAGAATTCTGCTGAGAGAATATATAGTCTGTTATTTTCCAACCCTGAGTCTAGGTCTGTAATTTCAATCAAAAGTGTTACATGGAGCATTTGGAGCACTGTTGTGTCTAAATTGTCAGAGGGCTTAAAGTTCCACTTAACCTCGGTGTTGGTGTTCCAGTAGCTCATGTTTTACAAATGGAACACATAAAGTACTTACTGTACAAAATTATTATTCAGTTGTCTTTGTTTACATTATGTGTAGGTAGGAAAAGTTTTAAAGTTAGAAAGTATAAAAATGTGGTCTGGAAATGGCCACAAGAGGTGACATGGGGGGAAAAAAACACTGGTTTCGAAATTGGTGGCTGGAGAAGAGACAGATGGCAAGTAGGAGAGGTGGAAAAAATGGACAAGAGAGAGGGAGACGAATTAATCTAAAAGCAGTCATTACATGCAATAATAAACAACAGGTTTCTCAGACTAGTCAGAAAAACATGGCCAAATACGGCGTAGGCGGCCTGTAAAGTCATAATGTCCTCCTGCAGAAGCAAAGAACTGGCAGCGAACTAATATTTTCCTCACACCCCATGTTCCCTTCCTCATTAGTCCATCGTTCCAGGAAGTTAATCTGTTACCCTTGCTAGGTCCTGCTAATGAAAACAGGTTTTGTTTTCCACTTATGGTTTGGTAAAAGGGTGCTAGTGTTGGATCGCAGCATTATCATTGGCACCCAGTCATTTTGCTAGACAGCTAATAGGAAAGAGTCCTCTTCAATAACCAGTAATATACAGTTTGCGTGGACTGGGGTGTCCAGACCTGTCTCACTCTGCATTGCAATTTCCTTGTCACTTCTTCGGCCTGGCACACGGGAGATATTGCAGCTGTGAAAGGTGCCAATACATTTTTTTATTTTATTTAGGATCTAATATTAGCATCACATTCAGGCAGTTTGAAGGCATTTTACAGAGGATTTGCACATAAAGGAGTCAAGGTGATTGCACTTCTCAAAGTTAATCGGTATAGTGTTTCGATAACCAGCTAATCAGTAATTTTCAGTTTGTATTGATGGTAGATCCCACTAAAAGATATGTAGGAAGTGATAGTAGGGGATGACTCGGAGTGATTATTACTCTAATTGGGACTTCAGGGTTCGACTTAAATACTTAACTGAGCTATGATAATAATCAAATTAGAGCTGTTGGGGTGGAATGTACCATTAATGTGATAGTCAGGGGAGGTGCTTCACAAAAGGCTCCCATTCATTTAGATGAAAATTTCACAAAACTGTTATTTTTCCTATATTGTAACTGCACATCCCTTATTATACCTTCTTATTGTTAAGAAAACACAAACATAAAGAACACTGTATAATTTCCATCATTTAATGTATAGCAGATGTATAGCCTCCTCACAAGCCTCTCCTTTTGGTTGCTCTTTCTTGATTGTCCCTAACCTGGGCATCCCCAATTCTTACCTCTCAGACAATAACCAACCACAGAGAGCAAAGGCTATCGTGTGCCTCCTCAGAATGTGCCATTATTGGCTACTGTGGCTGTGATTGATTTGTCAAGAGAGTGTAGACCACTCCTTCCTTGAGAGTACCATGTAGACCACTTGAGAGTACAGTACGGTCAGTTTAACCCTGTTGGACACCTGCCCATTATGAATGTGGCATCATTAGCATTCGAATGTGTGATCTCCAGGGGAAAACAATGCAGCTTGTCATGTTACTGAGAAGCTACAAAGTGGTGAAGACACGTCGCAAAACTTACGTAAAGTTACAGCTTTATTTCTAACCATTACAGTGCACTGAAACTGGAGATTCCTTCCCCTTCTCTGGATAAGATCACCACATTAAAAATTACACACGTTTTCAAAATATAACAAATATGCAAGAATGACAAATTATTCTGGAAATAGTCCAGCATTCTTATGCATCTGCAAGCAGCGCTTGTGCTCTTGCTCTGAAATTTCCCTCACTTTTCCATTTTCAATGTCATTAAACAAAAAAGCAATTTCGTGTGTTTAATTAATCGTAATGAATTTCCCTGCATTATGTCCTGTTTGGGTGGATTAGATATTCATGGTTAATGAAATTCCCTTTCATTTCGAAACGGAATTGCTCTTGTAACTCTTGCAGCTTGTCGGCATCTGCGTGACAGTTCGGAGCTTCTTCAGATTTGTCAAATACGTTGAAATGACATCATTCGGTTGCCGTTGAATGCAATTTACATAATAAAAGGTCATTTATTATTGACGTGAGTTGATATTAAACATCATTCGTGGGTTGCGCTCTTCTCTCAGCCTTTCCTCCCTACAGCTCATTTGATAAGCATGCATTATAGATAAGGTATCTTACTATATTACACAATCGGCACAATAAAGTCCCATTTCTTTTTTATCTGTTCTAACGTTCTATCCCTGAGGAAATGAGTACAAAATGCACAGTAATGACTGGCATGTTTGCACAGCTGCGGTGACCTTTGTGCGGTCCACTCTGTAACGGTAATGAAAGTGTTATGGAGTTCGATTAACTTCCCCAATATTGTCAGGATACCCTCCAGTTTGTGCTAAGGAGTCAATATAAAGTGAAGTAGGGGTTCATTAGGCTCCATTTTAGATGTAATTCAGCTATTTATGCATCTCTGGAGCTAGCTTTTGCGGTTTAAGTCAGATGGCTCCAGCTTAGGTGAACTGTCTGTGTCGCTCCTTGTCTGGATGTGAACATTGTCCATCAAAAAGCTTCGATGAAAATTGATCTGTTTACCACCAAGCCCTTAATTCAGACACGTCTGTGACGATGGCGTCGTTCCCATCAAGCTGAGCCCATAGATAAAGCCTGTGAGATCCATCACCGTCAGCTCACATCGACAAATAAGACGTTATGATCCAGTGCTCCGAGTAAAAATAGATGGCTGTATTGACGGCGCCTTGGGTTCGACCCTACAGTGAGCTGGGTTTATCCAGACAGCACTCCATAATCTCAGGTTTTTAGTTTAATAAAAGTACATTCTTAAGTGCTAGCCCTTAAAACGACCTGTTTTAGGTGCGTCTCTTATTGATATTTGCATAGCTCGAATAGACGAGAAGCAAAGACAAACATGACTAATAATTCTGCGCTCTTGAAATGTTTATAATACAACTGCAAGAGGCTGAGAAACACTTAGAGCTGTACGAGCGAGTATATGAAGTATGAAGTAAACTTCGTCCAGTTGTTCGAGTGTCAGTTGATTAAAGCCTAACCAGATGTCTTCTATTCACGATGATTCTTTAAATGATAAATTATACACAAACTTGAGGTTCTTAATCTTTTTTTTTTTTTTTTTTTTTGATGTTTGATGTTAAATCAATTCGATTTTGACTGCCAAAATAAAATCCGACTGATTTATACAAATGTGGAAGTAATATATTATCAAAATATAAAGAGAGGCATATTTTGCAGTCTTTTGACAGCAGTGAAGAGTAGTAGTGCTTAGTAATAGAATTCTTTAAAACGTTGCTTTTAAGGGAAGCAAATAAGGAGTGTCGATGTTGATTCTTTTGATTCAGCCACACGCTTCGAAGCTGAGGAAGGCACTGGGCTATTGACACATCACCATTTTTATACATCCAAGGAATGAAACACTTGGTATGGAAATTATCAATACCATTTGCTAGTGGTGCTCCGAAGTGCTTCCTGCTATAAGGTTGACTATAGACCTTATACAGTGACGATTCCTGTAATGGATAAATGTGCACACTGTTATAGTGACTACAACTGTTACATCAGTCCCAACAGTGCATGACGGAAGCATTGTTAAGCAACATTAGGCTACTATGGATTTTTGTTGATGATTTCGTTACAGTTACGTAAGTGTATTTCAAAGCCCAAAAACTTACAGATGACTACCTGATTACCTACCGGATTACCTACGGTAGCACAGATAACGCTGGCAATTCTGCTGATTATTTTCATATACAGTATGGTGTTTTGGCCTTTGTAACTTATTCAGCTGTGAAACAAGCATGTAAAAGTTGATTAAGAAGGTAATACGTATATTAATTTGCAGAAGTTTGATTTGATATCATAACCTCATACGATGTTAGATTACAAGCATGTGGTCCTGGAATTGGTGCCATTTCAGAACAGAACTATCTGTTCTGGGGTTGAATCCCAAATAGTGTAAAATGAAACCCTAGTGCACTATGTAGGGTGTTCCACACACCAAGTAGTGCCCTTGTTCATGGGTGAGAGGAATTTGGGATTCTGCACTAAGTGAAATACAACATGTGTGGTTTAGAGGCAATTCGATTTGTGTGTTGGTTTTGGCATGGGCGATAAGTAACGTCCTTTTGGCAGCCAGAGATAGGTGGGACCATGGTGGACAGACGTCATCAAGTCAGGTGCAAAATGTCTATATTACTTTAATGTTTTATGTAAAGCAATTTGCCAATGCTACAATTTTCTCTTTTGAAATCAGTATGACAAAGAATACATGTCAAGTTACCAAGAAACCATGAGCTCTTCTGTCCTGAGGACCTTCCATTACAAGAACACCTACAGCGGCTTCTAAAATCAGGTCCTCGGTTCTCCATGGAATGTTTTAATGAACATTAAAGAATGACTAATAAATGTGCCCTGCTATGTGATTCATGCATGCATTAAAAAACAGAAGATGAAGAAGAAGAATGTTGCTATGGTGGCGTTCATAATTTCAACGATGTTGCTCAATTTCAATTCCGGTCCTATTAAATGAATTGTGGGCAAATATATTCTCTAATCTCGCACACGCAAAAACAAAAGTAGCCCGATGAAAGAAGTCCAAGTCAGACGGGTGCACAAAACAATGCGTCTCCAGACTCTTTTGTGCTTGTGTTCTCGCTGCACTATTCAAAACAGTTTCAGATGCGGCGTAGCCAGACGACACAATGCCATAATAATGTTTGGAAACAAAGTGCAGCCTTCTCAGCAATTACTGTTGACTTCCATTGAAATTCAAATGCTTCTAAACATGCTTTTAAAGCAACCCCCCACCATCCTACCCCACTACCGTGAGAGCATTATCTCCTTATATCAGCACGACAGCTTTGCATAGCCACTGCGATCCAGGAATGCACTTCTTCTATTGCTGAATAATAGCAAAATACAGACCACTTAGTGCAAATGCGGTCATTTATCCAAACCATGTATGGTTTCAAACACAAAGTTTAGCTGTTTAGCTTTTTGCTTAAGTGGTTTTTACATAGACTTTGGTCAATGTAACACATCTATATTGGTTTAAAATGCTCTAAATTATGCATGTAGTACGCATTCTCTTGAGAACTGACTCATTTCCTTACTCAGCACATACAGAACTTTGACATCAGGAGATCAAAACAACAATATTTGATAGTGGAATCATAATAAGACACATTATATGGCCGGAACTTTGTGGACACCTGACCATCACACTCGCACGCAGGCTGTCCCTAAACTGTTACAGTTTCACTTCACTAGAATTAAGAAGCCTAAACATGGTCGAGCATGACAGTGAAGACATGGTTTGTAAAGGTTGGAGCAAAAAAACTTGGGTTATCTTCATCACAACTCCACTGGACACCTTTGGGATGAATTAGGACACTGACTGCACTCCAGGTCTCCATGCCGAACATCAGTGCCTGACCTTACCACAGGAGAAACACTGTCGATTCGATTCAGTTGAACTTTTGGGCATTGTGACATTTGATTCGAAATTGTTTATTGTCTGATTTTTTTTACTGATTATAAAGTATTAAGAAGCAATCTTACTGTATAAACAGGCCCCTCGCAACCCTGTATCAGAATAAACAGTATAGAAGATGAATGAATGACTGGTCCACACTCCAGTCCAGTAGGTGGCGGTATTGCACTAACCACTAATAAACTCTGAAGTAAAAAAAGATGCGACACTCTTGCAAAACGTCGAAGATGGAAGCAGTTTGCATTTCCTCCAGTAATTGTGGAATGTCTTAAGACAATTTTAGAAAACTTAACGTTTAAAAGTTTACCTAAATAGTTGAAAATTGTGAATCGATTCCGAATTAAAACCTGACCCATCGAATTAGGTCTATCAACAAAAGATCAGTTAAATTGCATAATCGAATAAATCGCACAGCTCTAGTCTTCTGATTCAGCGCAAATCCCCACAGCCATGCTCCATCGTAGTGGCAAACCTTCCTAAACAGCAAACGAGGACTAAATCCGGAATGGAATGTTTAATAAGGACAAATAGCTGTAATGATCATTTTTGGTCATACAGTGTAGTTACAGTTTATTTTGTATATTTCGTCGAATTAAATACAGTCTGCTAGACCGAGAAACACTATGTGTGGAGATATTATTAAGTCGAAAGACATGTTCTGGTGGTACACTGGTGCAGCAGATTGCTTTGCCACCTCACAATACCTCCAGACTAAGGAACAATTTATCCCCTGGGTCATCATTCTGCTGAATCAGTTTTTCCCGAACCACTGTCATCCCTGAATTGGAACTTTGCCGCGTGCACACACACACACACACACACACACACACATACACACTCCACAATTTCACACTTTTACACAACATCAGCTCACAGTAACAGACTGCTACACACATTTGTCTGTTGCCACTCCCATTATCTGCTCTTGTCAACCATTACACCATACACAATTATGCTGTTAGTTTTCATTACTCTATTAGGTTTTGGAACACAACCACCATTGAACTTCACTGCGCTGCTGCTACTATACTGCACCACTGCCCTTCTAATTGTTCATCACTATTTTTAGAAGCAGCGGTATCATTCTGCAACCTATATTTTAGTTCTAGTTCTCTAAATATTTAAGACTTCCCTATACATTAAACATGGGGGGAAAAGCAATTCAGTTACACGTGACAGTTCTTTTGTGTGGAAATTCATGTATCGCCACACTGACTCTAAATTTGATTTTAAAATGTATTTCTTATTTATACAGTATGTGTTTGCATCTGAGGTGGTTATATGTTGCAGTTCCTCTATAATCCTTGAGGTGGTGTGCTCTAAACTGTTCACACAGTGTTCTGCTCACACAGGCTCCTGTGTGGTAAAAGCAAATTATTTGTCCAGTTTCTTTAGGATTTTAATGAAATCCGAATAATAAAAAAAAATAAATGAATATTATGATATATTAATTGAGTAGGTCTCCCTTTGTGCCACCAAAACAGCAATGATCTGTGTGTTCTATTACCTTTCAATGGAGACCAGCATTAATCTTTTCAGCAATTCAAGATACAGTAGCTCTTATACTGGATCAGAGTACATGGAACAGCCCTCACTCCCCATGTGCATCAGTGAGCCTTGGCCATCCATGACCCTTTTGCTGCCAAAAGCAAACCGGTTGTAATTCCTTGCACCACATTAGGTATGGACTGACCACTGCAGCCTGGAACATTGAGTTGCTCTCACCCAGTCATCTATCCATAACAATTTGGCCCTTATAATCCTTATGTTTTCCCATTCTTTCTGTTTTCAGCACATCAACTTCAGGGACAAATATGTTGACTTGCTGCCTAATATACCCACCCCTTCTAGGTGCCATTAGCACGAGGTATTGTACTGTAGCTACTGTGAAAGGAGCTCCAAAAACTCCAAAACTCTTATGGGATGTTCCTGGTCTGCAGTGGTCAGGACCAACGAAAAGTGGCCCAAAGAAGGAAAACTGCTGAACCGGCGACAGCGTCATGGGTGGCCAAGGCTCGTTGATGCACGTGGGGAGTGAAGCCTAGCCTGTGTAATCCAAGCCAATATAAGTCCAATATAAGAGCTACTGTAGCTCAAATTATGGAAAAGGTTAAGGCTGGATTTCTTGAAAGGTGTCAGAACGCATAGGTTATTACAGTTTTAGTGGCAAAAGGGGGGACCTACTCAATATTAAGCAGGTGTTCATAATGTTATGGCTGAACAGTGCATATATAATTAGTTTTAATACGTTTTTTTTTTTGTAGTTCTCACAGTCCCTTCTCACTCAGCTATGACACTAGTCAAACAGATGTGTTTTAATGTTAAATCTAACTTTATCTCGTGCTTTTGTATGCCGCTAAGGAGACCTATGCTGCATACTGCCTGTATCATTTATATAAGCAGGTTGAAGTGCACCCTTGATGGGTTTATTTAAATTTAGCACAGAAGTGACAAGCACGCTTATTCCATCCACTTAATGTCAGCGGCGTATCTCAACGGTGTCAGCTCTCGCTCGAGTGGCAGGTTTAATCACAGCACAAGCCGAGTCTCACTCTCGCAATAATATCACTCACTCATTACACCTGAATCAAAGCACGTTCACACCCAAATTAGTGCCGCACTCCTCCCATCCGCACCTCGTGCACACCCGGTACTCAACAGCACCCAGCAGATGGTATAATCTTAGCGACACATTTTCCGTAAAAACATCGCTTAAATGGTTTTCCAAATGCCTTTCACTATTTTTATACGGCTAATCCATTTCATTAGTTTTCCATGTAAGTTATATAGGAAAAAATGTGGGTGGTTAGCGTGACAGGATTTCTGAGGTAATTTTTATGACCTGTTAAACAAATACAAATAAAACAGAGCCAGCTAGCACATATAAAAAGTGCCAGTCATGTTTATGATCTTGTAATTTTAATGCTAGCTAGCTAACTAACATGATACAGCATAAATAGGTTTGCTGACTAGCCAGCCAACAAACCTGAATAACTTAACTGAAATTTGAGTTGAAGGTTATTTCTCGTTTTCACTAGCTACCTACCTAACATTTAGACATTTTTAAATCATATTTTTAAGTCACAAATGTTTATTTCACTTCTCTCACTACATACCTAGCTAGCAAACAGGAGTACCTGAAATGTTTATGGAATTTTTACTCATATTCATTAATGTTCATGATTTTCACTGCTAACACTAGATTTGAATTATTTAAATTAATAATAAATTAAAGTTATGATTTTTTTTTTCTTAAGAAACCATCTACATGTTGCAGTGTAAGTCTTTTTTAGCCTACAAACAAATCAAACTTGCATCGTTTGAGGTTATTTGAAGAGGTTGTCTGGAGAGAATCGAATCAGGCGTAATCAGTGTGTAATAATGCCCGTCATTAGACACACAAGCACACTTTTAACTGTGTTCAGACCACAAATCAGCACAACACCTACTCAAAATACATGCAAACGTTAGCCAAGATGTTGAGTGGGCATGCACACACACACACACACACACACACACACACACACACACACAGCACTTACACTGTTGAGTCAGAACCATCTGTTGGCCTCTTGTGGGCAGACTGAGGTGTTAATGTCAGATGTTGTTGAGTAGGCGAGACCCCACACGTCCCCTCCATCTCTTGGCCTAATCAGAATCGTCTAGCTCCCTGACACTCTGCTCGCTTCCTGCGGAGGTTAATGGAAATGACACGCATATTAATAACGACATTATTACCGCAGAGACGAGCCTGCGTTCGAATTTCATAATGCTGTGGATCTCTCAAAGGCGACGCCAGGTTAAAGATCACCTCGCCCGTCTCTCCCTGCTGCCGACCTCTGCCAAAGACATGCGATGCACACGTCACACTCGCAAATTGTCCGTGACAAAGCCAGGGACAAATGACTAGAATCTTTGATCTTTAGGCTAATTAGTGCCGATGAGCAGAAAGCTCTTTTAAAGAAGTGAGTGGACATGCCTTTATCATTGAGACTGGCACCTTCTACGAAGGAAGTAAGACACGAAAGTCTCCTGCATAAATACTTTTATAGACATTGGGATAGCTATGCTACCAATAGCATGTCAGGTATGAGACTTGAGATGAAGGACATAGAGGCTTGCACAGGGTCGAACAGATCCTGCAGAGAAACACTTGAAACCCCCAAAGGAGTCAAGCTACTCTTCCATCGCTTTATCTCTAATTCGCTCACCCAGATCACACGCACACACCACCTCCTGAAAAATTCATGTGTGGTTTTTAGGTCATTAAAGAGTCATCAGTCAGGATTTTGATGCAATTTAATATTAATGATGTCTTTTTTTCTGTTTTCGACATCCCCTGGCTTTTCCCGCTCTTTCACGCCCACCTTAGCTTTGTTGTGACTGTGTGTTTGTGTGCATTGGCTGGGTTGTTGGAAAACTGCGTAGGTTAATGGAATGCTATATTGAGGGGCAATTACTAAGTAAAGAGCTTGCGGTGGTGCACTCTAATGAGCTAAAGGCTAGCCATAGAGAGAGCTAAAGAAAGAGGAATGTGGGAGTGATGGTGGACAGAAGAGCAATAACAGCAAGCTCAGATGAGGAGTTACCACATACTTACATCACCTCCTCATCTTCTTCTCATTCAATAATGTATTTCAATGATCTGAAGGCATTCAAGTACTTAAAATAACCCAGATTGTTTCTTCAACCCAGAATAGAACCAGACCAATCCCAAATAACGTCCAGGATACTTGGAAATACCAAATTAGACCCAAATCAGACTCTGATCAAGCCATAACCACCCCAATTTAGCACAAAGATTGACGTTATATCAAGCAACAAAGAAAACATGCATTTGTTTGTGTGTAATTTTGGGTATAGTGTTTGGTTAGATTGCGTGCAATCCGTATTTCGGTTAAAACCAACACTTTACTGTTTCTGTAAAGACCCAGATAAGCTTCAGATTCAAACTTAGATGTAATTGACCAACCCCAAAACGTAACCCAGGTTAGATGCAGATGCAAAATCAGATGTACTGTGCATAGATTTAGATTAACCCATAATTAGATCTAGAGGAAGCAGAAAACTCAATGTTACACACAAAATAGAATCAAGGTTATACACAAATTCAAAATCAGACACCCAGTATTATCAGACCAAACTAAAATTGATCCAGATTAGAGGCAGATGCAAAAGCAGACACAGATGCATACTCAAATTCTGACCCAGATTAGAATCAGGCCAACCCCACAATTTGCCCCAGGTTAGATGCAGATTAGAATTAGACCAGCCCAGAATTTAACCTAGGGTAGATGCAAACTGAGAATTCCACCCAGAGTAGAGTGAAGTCAGGCTTTGGCCCAGTTTAAACATAGATGCAAAATCAGACCCAAAATAGAATCAGAATTCAACCCAGGGTTTCTGAAAACTGAAATTAGACCAAGATTACAAAAAGACCAAGCTAGAAATTGACCCAGGTTAGATGCAGACACAAAATCAGACCCAGAATTCAATCAGATCAACCTGGAATTTGACCCAGGTGTAGCACAGCGTAAAAATCAGACCTGACCAAAATTAGACCCTGATCACAACCAAACTAACCTGCTTATGGTCCCAGATCTGGCCAAGACACATGGGAAGTAGAACCAAGAAACATTCAGACTAAGTCACACTGATACTAAATCTATTATCCCATAAGGCCTTAACAACACAGCCTGATTAAAAAGTGCACTATCCATAAATCACTGAGGTAATTAAACCTCCAACATCTCCTATCAATCTGCTGTCACCTTTCCTCCACAACCACCAGTCATAATTCTAATCATGTCCAAATGCAATCTTACTGTAATTTATACTGTTCTACTTTTCCTGGCTCTGTGGAAGCTTTGTGTGAAGTAGCAGTGCTGGCTGAGGTTTTCCTTACTCCAATTACATTCTCCAGTGGAGCAGGATGGGTAATCCCCACTCTCACTGTCTCTTATTTTATTTTATTTTATTTTTATTCAAGTTGTATTTCAATCCTCATTTTTTTCTATATTGAATAAACTATGGGGTGTCCCAAAACTCTCTATGCATAAGTGAAGTGAACAGTTCTTAACTAAATGTCCTCCAATCATTTCATGCTTTATTATGATTATTATTATTGTTATTATTATTATTATTATTATTATTATTCAGATAGCCTTTTTGACTGCTTTTGCCAAAAAGAATATCATATTAAAATCATTGTCATGTTTGGATCAGAAAGCTAACCGATTTGAAACGCATTCAAACTGCAAATACATGCACAACACCAGATGTGTTAACTCAAGTTCAACTCAAGAGTGGGAGAGAAGACTGTGTATTTGCAAAGAATTGGCAATCATGTAGCAAATGCTTTGTACGTGAAGTTACACATTGCTAAAAAGCATGGAGACTTTTAGGACACGTTGTATATATATGATGAAATCAAAACTGCGAAACATCTGTGAAACATCTGTGATCGAGGTTTCACACAGTTTATTTCCTAAAATTGGTTTAATGGTAAACAGCCATTGTTTTACAAGTTTACAATTAATTAAAGGAAAAATATTTGCTTGGTGCGTATGCTGTGGCACGGTACGCTTTACCTGCCAGGAGAGATACCAAACTGCAGTCATGATGACAATTTCTGATGATCTCTGCTTATTGTCAGAAAGAGAGCATATTTAAGCCTTTGGCTGGACACCCTGAGTCATGTACATCCTTACATCAAAAGAACAAAAGTCATTATCATATTATCATGTTCCAGGGAGAACAAAAGTGTTTTGGATGGCGACCGGGAGACAGACAGATGATAGGAAGCACATTAGCATGCTCCGGGGAGAGCAAAAGTGCCTCAGCCATAGGAGCCATATACTGTACCGTGTAAGGAATGAGGAAGTGCAACAAGGGGGTTGTTTTATAGACATATGGCAGAGAACAAATATAGACAAGTTCACACAATATCACAAAACCCTAACAGACACACAATATTAAGTTTATTTTTAAGCAAAAAAAAAAAAAAGGGATTTATTCAAGCAACAAGCATTTCTGGGTCAACAACCTTGGGTTTAAATTATGTTACTGATTTGAACTCCACTATGAGACTAATAGAACATGATGCACTGAAGGGATGCATTTCATAAGCAATAATTTTTAATGGGATTGTATTTATTTATTTTAAAAAGACATCTGATTTGTGATCAAATACATATGTATATATGGTTTCATTGCAAAATGAGATAAATCCATTCTGGTAGGTTCAGGTAAAATTAGTTTATGCAAAAAGATGAGAACGAAATATAAACTTACAAATGAATATTTTGTGCATGTTTTCTCTGAGTCACAGTTTGTGTTTTTCTAGTGAGTCACTGGCAACAAACTGGAATGAGGAGTTTTGTTGTACACAAAACAAATTGTGCAAAATTACAAAGAATGTTAAAGACATTACAAACAATAAAAGAAACGTTTATTTTATAATGCATCATCAGCCTCCTCCTCCTCCACCACCAGTTACAGTTTAACTACATACTTTACGACACTTTATCTTATCGTAGAAGTTCATGACCGCTGGGGAAACTGCAATGACAGTAATCATCCGTTTCTTGGCTTTAAATTATCTAAAAGGAAAAGTATTAAATGCATTTAGTCTGTTCACAACAGTTGCTGGTTTGCCCTGTTGATAGTTTTGCTTATCTGGTTACAGAAAAGAAGCGACGTGATTGGCTCTTTTGGACGCAACACATAATTGTTCAATGTACATGTGTACTGTATATTAGCGAGAGATTAATATTTCAGCTGTTGATCATGGTACCTGAAAATATTAATATTATTCATAATGTTTTGATTAATTTTATCAAACACACAAACAAACAATAACAGACTATATGGAATTCATGGAAATTAAAAAATATATATATTTTATTCAACAGTGAATTATATTTCAGATTTTTCCAAGTCAATAAAAGCATACACTGTAGTTCGACTAGTGTGTGTGTGTGTGTGTGTATGTGTGTGTGTGCATGCACATGTCAAAGGGAATAATACAGGAGGAGTGGTGGTACAAAGGTTATCATCTGCCGGAAGCCTGTGGAGCTCAGCATGAGTCACGAAAAAACACACATTTCCACATGAACCAAAAATTTATCTATCTATCTATCTATCTATCTATCTATCTATCTATCTATCTATCTATCTATCTATCTAGTTAGCTATCATTAACTCAATATAGTTAAGCAGGCCTACACATCTCTCTCTCTTTCTCTCTACATGTGTTTCTTTACTCAGAAACGAAAGGAGAAAAAGAGGAAGAATAAAATAGAGTCGTCATGTCTTCACTGCGAGCTCACCGACGTCCCATTAACAAATGTATTCCAATTTACTCAGAGCTCTGACAGACAGCGCAGCGCTACTCGCGATGAGCAGTAACTATAAATACGACCCAACAGGCTTCCTGTTCCTGCTAGTATGCAGGGAGAAAGACTAGAACCCGGGGATGACAGACGGATATAAACAAGAGGGGGAAAAAAACAGAGACGGCATTAATCAGTAGACCTAGGGTGCCACATCTCTCTCCCCGCCCCCACTTGTTTTATTTATAGTCTTCAGTCTCATTCCTGAAGCTTGATCTCCTGAGGTTAAAAAAAAAATTTTAAAGACACTTTTGATATCTTTTACACAACCGCTAAATAAAATTGTTGGGATCTGTCAGCAGCTAGGCTTCTCCGGGTGAAAACACGAACGCTTCTCAGTTCCAGATTGAAATCTTGCCGCCTTTTTCCCTATCTCCCTCTACCGAGCTAACTAGATTGTGTCAGGCGGTCGGGATATATAACCGTTCTGCTGCTTTCGCTCCTCCGTCCTCCTTCGTGATTCCGTCCTTCGTTTTAGTCCCTTCTTCCACTACTCTCTCCATCCTCGTCGTCTGTCTGTGCTCTGCGGTCTGTGGAGAATTTGTCCAAATTACCTGTCATAGCCAGTGCTACGTGTAAATAAGCTGGCAAAGTGTCTCGCTTTCTTTCCCTCTCTCGCGCTATTCTATCTCTGCCTTCCGAAATTTTCCCTGAAGACTAACCCTGGCGCTGGAGCAATCTTTGCCTGTCTATTCATTTATAAAAAAAAATATATATATATAATAAAATAAACATATATGTGTTCACACGCTAGAATAAATTAGCTGTCGTTTAGCCGCCAGGCTTAAGTGAATATCAGAAGCCAGTCTCTGGTTTGGTGAGAATGTGCAACTTGTGTGTATGTGTGCGTCCTAGAGAAAGCGAATACAAGTGTGTATCTGGTCGTCTGTGGTTTACAGAGCCACTCTGGAGTTTGCTCATCAGCCTGTATCAAAGTGTGGTCGTAAATATAAAGTGCTGGAGGTTCTTCTATAACTCATCCGATGTGTTTGGATTGGTATGTGTCTGTGTGTGTGTGTGTGTCTGTGTGTGTGTATCAGCTAGAGAGCTCAATTTCCAGTTTGCAAGGTGCAATCATACTTTGCTCAAGGGTTACAGGTGCAGCGGCGCAGATTCAGAGAGGATGAGCAGTCAACGGGAGAGGGGGTAAAAAAGGCGGCAGCCAAATCCGATACGATTTATTGAGTGCGTCCAGCGAAATCATAAGCCAGCGGAGACGGGGATAAATGCGCACCAGGATATATCTTGGACTCTTTAGTGAAGCAGCTTGGGAGCGAACACTCCAGCTAGCGACCAAAATTCAAGGACTGTGACTTTAAACATGACCTACTTCACCAAAGAGCGCCATCTCACCGATCTGAAAGAGTGAGACGATCAGGGACAAACGTCAGAGCAAGACAGACAGAGCGGCGCTCAGAGCGATACAGAAACTGACGAGGCATGGTGCTAATAAGAAACGTGGTGCACTGGCACATTCCTTGGCTCTGCCTCTGTCATCTCAAGCGATCCTTCCGCTAAATAATGCATGGCCGACATCCCTGAGTCAGGGCTAAGTATAGGGCGCCCCGGCTCCGTGTGCCATCCGGAAGCTTGGCATGAAGACCAGGCAGCTGTTCTACAAAGATGAGATGTTATTAGAGATAAGATCATTTTGATTCAGTGGTTTGATGGGAAGGTAGCTGCATAGTTTTAGCCACATCAAGCCATATAAACCTGTGACATGCCAGATAATTGGAAGAAGACTAACCTAAGGTTTCACATAAAAGGAAAACAAGTCTAATGTTAGTGTATACTGTATGTCCATTTTTTTTTTTACTTCATACATGAAAGTGATGTGTATTATTGTATGTTCACTGGATTCAATCCTTTGTTGAATATGTTACATTTGATAGAATATAGTAAAAATAGTTATTACTGTATATCAAAAAGCAGTTTAAGTCTTTTTTTTTTGCATAAATTCAAATTTTATTTGTCACATACACGGTCATACCCAGTACGATGTGCATTGAAATGCTTATACGACCGCCAGTGACCTTAAAAAAGAAAATTAAAGCTTATAGATAAGAAATAAATATGAATAAAAAGAAATGCGATAGAAAATTAATTTAACTAGGATAAAAATAGAAATATACTGTAGAAATAAGAACATGCGGTTCATCAATAGTATGGTAATTATGCCTCAAAATACTTAATACTTTATATATATTTGTTTCCACAAAAACAATATCTTGCATTTGACCACATAAAATTCTACCTAGTGACACCAAACCCTATCAGAACACGTGGCGTGTATCCTTGTGTCTGGCTAGGTCACGTCTCTGTCCTCCGCTCCTGATGCATACTGACGTTTTAATACGTGTTCGGCTGTTTCATTCACTCGTACCAGCTGACCTGCCGGTTTGGCCCTGAGGGTCCACACAGACCTGACTTTGATCCCACACCGGTTCGAACACCAAACATGGCTGTTTATCTGAAGCTGTCACACACAACATGCTCACCTCTCGATCTCTCCTGGGGTCAGGAGATAGCCACCGATTCTGCTCCTGTTAAGGGCCCTGAGATTAGTTCCTTATATAATGCTGTGCTAAAGTCTTAGGCACATGCGAATAAGTGCTACAAACATAAATTAAAAAAATGGAATATTATACGAATTAATTATTTAATTGCTATACGAAGCACGGTAAACAATAATTAACAAAACAAAGTCTGTATTTGCCATAACAATGTTTAAGGGCCCTTTAGTCTAGACCACCCACAGTTCTTCTGATCATTTGACTGTCGCACCTGCTGCTTTTTTTGAATGTAAAACCCAGCAGCTTCCATTTAGTTTTGTATCTGAATAGTGTTCACTTATACAATATGCTGCTTTTTTCTGACATACAGTACAAATATTTTTCTGAAACTTTTCATTTTGTGGTGGAATATTTGATGTTTAAAAACCAGAAATGTTTTTGTACTGACTCAATAATAAAGTCATAAAATAAAAAAAAGCATTTGTAACAAAGGCTGTACTAAAAACACAAGTGCTTAAGATCTTTGCAATATATCGCAGTCTACGTTCTACTTCATCGCAAAAGGTGTTCTATAAGGTTGGGTTAGGACTCTCTGCAGACCAGTTTACAAAGTAAGGGGCATGAAATTACCCAAAAATAAACTACCTTGAATAACCTGTTCCCACAAAGTAAGGGGCATGAAATTACCCCCAAAATGTCTTGGTTAAGATGCGTCAGCATATCTAGTTCCTTGCACTGGAACTAAGGGGCCGAGCCCGACCTCTACAAATCATAATCATAAATAAAAACACTCAGATTTACTTGTATTACATACAGTATATGCAATGTTGGAATAAAGAAATGCATGACAAACTGGTTAGAGAAACAGTTTGTGCATTTTTATAATATCAAACATATGTTCTCAAACCGGACCATGGGGTGAGTATGGGGTGTTGCGAAACCCAGATCGTCAGCTTAAATCAACAACATAGATCCTTAGCCGCTTGAGCCACCACTCCCACACCTTATATATAATATTTGCTTGTAAAAATAGTTCCCGTTGAAGGTAACTCGAGCACACAACTTTGGTTTTATCCATACTTTTTACAAAGCTTTTTATAATGAAACGTGCCATTCAGTGGTGGCTCAGTGGGGCAGTGGTGGCTCAGTCGGTTAAGGCTGTGGGTTACTGGGTTACTGATCGGAAGGTCGGGGGTTCGAACTGTTGAGCCCTTGAGCAAGGCCCTTAACCCTATCTGCTCCTGGGGCGCTGTAAACTGGCTGACCCTACGCTCTGACCCCAGTTTCCTAATTGGG
>JAQMYI010000019.1:4082094-4092921 GCA_030014275.1 Clariallabes melas
CGCCTGGGCTGATGGGAATTGTAGTTCCCGCTACCTCCCGTTCGCTCCATTCGCCTGAGCAAACCTTTCTCAGAAGAACTTTATTTATTGAGTCATGCGACCACGGTATTATTGAAAAAATTTGCTATTGCTGTACGACGGTATTTACAATATTGTTACATCCCTACTCACTAGCATTCCCAAATTAACTGTAGTGTGTACAGTAAATGGGCATGTGGTTGTGTGTCCATGTCGATGGATTGGAACCCCGTCTTATGCCTTATGTCTTCTGATATACAAGATAAAGCGGTATGTATGATGAGAGTGAGAGCGAGAACCTAACAC
Organism: Clariallabes melas; assembly: GCA_030014275.1. Lineage (NCBI taxonomy): Eukaryota > Metazoa > Chordata > Actinopteri > Siluriformes > Clariidae > Clariallabes > Clariallabes melas. Next base: position 4,082,419 of record JAQMYI010000019.1, read on the forward strand.
CAACATTATTATTGTCCCAGTGTCCGTAAGATTTCCAAATTAACATCGCCACAATGTTTTTATGAGCAAAAGAATTCCTGCTGGGTTTTGTTTGGATATATCCGTGGCTTCCTGCAATGCTTTCATGATGACATTGAGGGTTGGATTGTGCTTTGGATTTGCTAATAAACCTCCTGCACATGGATTCCGAACCATCCCCAGAGTGCCGTTCTTTGCATAAAGTAACTCTCCGCTCAATTATCTCTCAGCCACCATGTGAACACTTGAGAGTGAGAAAAAAGAAAAAAAAAAGCTATGAAGAAATTTGGTAGGGGAAAAAAAAAAATTCCAGGCATTTTAGCTCTCCTGTTAACTAGATGTGACTGCTAACCATGGGGACGAAGCCTCAGTAGTGCAGTTGCTTGGTATGCTACGTAGTGCCAGCTTCAGATTTTTGTGAGCGAGAGTTTCAGCGAGTACTCAGGAAGAAGCAAAAAAAAAAAAATGCAGAGACACGAGTGGCGCTTTACAGAAAACAGATGAAACTCTGTGCACTCGCACGTATCCAGTAATAGTAATTTAATTTCTAGAAAGAAAAGGGGGTGAAAAAAAATGATTCGCAGCACGAATCAATAAAGTAAGGTGATAACGCAGGCACCTCGGATGCACAGAAGTTTCTGGAGTCACGGTTTAATTGTGCAGATTTGCTTGCGAGGTCTCCGCTCTGCGATTATTTCCCGCAGATCGAGGGCTGTGCCAAGTGTTTCTTAATGAACATGTTTATTTTGCTCGGTCGCACACTCTTCCCAGGCCACCACGACTTAACCACACACACACACTCACACACACACGCACACACCAGCGATAATGATAAGCTCATAAAACATTAATAGAATGACATTTCACAGACAAACAAATAGCCTCTGTCGCACTGCGCATCTCTGGGGGGACAGACGCAGGCAGGAACCGCGCACGCAGTCTGCTATTAATTTAGCATTTTGATTCGTTATCGGTAAATACGTGTCAAAATTCATGAGATGACTTCTTTAGCATGGCTTAATTTGCGCCACCACCAATGGATTCGGTTTGGAAGAAGAGAAAAGAAAAAAAACAAAAACAAAGAAGAAGTTTCCAGACAGCTGTTAAAGTAAATGATGCGTTGCACATCTGCATTGTTATTTTTCCCCCAGGAATGATCTTAAGTCTTAAAAGTATACTATTAAGGCTAATGTGTCTTACGGCTAATGAAAGGATCGCATAAGCATCGCCGTTCATTCGTTATTAGCGGAGTTAGCATTTCTGTGTTGATACGGTATAATAACGCGGTTTATGCTAAAGCGTATTACAGCTGGCTTCTCCTTATTCTTCTCCCGACCCTCTGGAATGAGCCTTACAGGTAATATTTTTTTTTGCTGGAATATTGAATAGCGATGTTATTCAACCGTTTTTTTCTTTCCCCCCTTTCTTTTTTTTTCATACATTTCATACAGACCTCCATGCGAAAAAGATAATAAGAAAGAAGGAGGAAACGTGGCTGTGAATTTCAACACGAGTCTGATTCCTCCCCTCCATTCCATTATCATAATCTTCAAAGATGCTTGTCTTGCTCGTTTCGCTCATGACCCCGCCGAGGAGGTCGTCGAGTGTTTCTGATATGACTGCAAATAAGAGAGGCGTCATTAGGGCTCTCGAAGGAACGCCAGGACTGCAGACATATCCGACGTTAAGGCGGGACGGCGGTTCCTTTTAATGTGTTTGATTCGGTTCCAAGTAATAAGCCGGCCGTGTAGGACTCTTTTCTGCCAGTCTGCATCAGCAACAGATGCAACGTGCTAGCGCAGCCAAGCTTTTCTGATCCAAATAAGAAGCACGACTAAACAAAATGTACATGTTGTGTGTGTGTTTGTGTGTTTTTTTTTTGTGTGTGTGTTTTTAAGTGAGGCATGGTGACAAATTCAGCGATGTAACTGGATGCAAATACAGTACAGTTAATGATCTGATGAAGTCTTCTAAACAGATATGAAATACAGAAATGAAGAGAAGATGCCCAGCCTAGGTGGCACGGTGGTGTAGTGGTTAACACTGCCGCCTTGCACCTTCAGTTCCCGCCTTGGGTCTGTGTACAGGGCGTTTGCATGTTCTCTCCCTGCGCTTGTTGGGTTTCATCCGGCTACTCCGGTTTCCTCCCACAGTCCAAACACATGCAGATTAGGCTAACTGGCATTCCCAAACTGCATGTAGTGTAATGCCCTGCTAATAGGTTGGCACCCCGTCCAGGATGCACCCTGTCTCCTGACCTATGTAAGTCTCCTGGGATAGGCTCCAGGCCCCCCACTATACACCCTGTATACAAAATAAAGTGTGACAATAGACAATGAGTGAGTGGTCCAGCCTATACACTTCCCTACTGAGATATTGAATTGAATACATTTACAATTTAAACTACCTCTGTTTTAGGTTCCACTTGTGCAACCGTGTTGGCTCCGGCCCCTTGGGGCATGGCTCCGCAAGCCCTCTGGGGGGGGGGCGGGTGTTTGGAAACAGGAGGTTGGCAGTGGATGGATACTTTTGTGGATTGGCTTTTATGTTCAATTGGACCAGATGGGCTAGTCTTTGGTCCACACAGGCATGGGTGAGCTTTGACATCTTTTGGTGAGCCTGACACCAATTTACTGATATATAATTAATAATCAATGCTAATGTGTTAATGTTATGGCTGATCAGTGTACTGTAGGTCATTCTTAAATATGCATTCTTTTTTTTTTGTTGTTGTTGTTCCGAAAAGTGTATTGCAGAGTAAAGGGGAAAGAATTATATTAGACAAAATTCCTTTTTTTTTATCTAAATTTTTAGTAGTGTACAAACAAAAAAAGAAGGAAAATCCCTGTTTTTGTCACTTTTTTTCCATTTTTGTATTGGCCAGGAATTAAACAAGCCAATTAAACCCCCCTAATGTGACCTCACATAATAACATACCCTTCCCTGGCTTTTTGCTCAGCTCTGGGTGTTATGACTCTGCAGTTGCTTCGTTGTTAGATAGACGCTAAAATAGAACACAAACTACGGTGGAGCTCTGAGACATAAAATATGGGGCCTTTAAAGGATGAACTTTGACTAGCAGCATTACTGTGAGTGCCTTTGTAGCAGACTATGTTGCAAATGTTGGAATGTATGGAATGTATGGAATGTTGCAAAGCTGAGAACTGAAGTAAACGTGATTACTGGAAAGTATTTTTCCAGTAAAATTTTAATGTTTGTATTTATATAATAATAATAATAATCATCATCATCATCATCATCATCATCATAATAATAATAAAAACTAGCACAATAATAGCAACAATAAAAACAGATACAGATAGCAGCATTGCACTGCGCCCCTACACCAAGCCTCATGGAAGCATCTCAGATCTCTTGAATCCTGTTATACTCTAGAGCACTAGTTAAAAAAGCTGCAGGTGCAAAAGTAAAAAGAGAAAGAAGAGCCATGATTTAGTCTGGCTTATGCTGGCAGGATCTGGGGTCAAAAAACACAGTGACCACTTGAACTTCACTGACAGACCACTGGTATCAAATTCAAGTCAAAAGGCAGTTGGATGTAATCGTAGAAACGTTTCATGTGGTAACATAACCCTTCGTAGAAGTCAAAGCTTAGACAGACACATGAGTAGGTCCGTAATCAAGGTCAAAACACAAGCAGTCCAGCTAGACCATCATTCTCGGCCAAATATGTTGAAGTCTAGACGCAAGAGGGTCAGGTGCAGCTGTGACAGTTTTACCGTGGGCCGAAATTAACCTAAGCAGCAGCGTGTGTAAAGCTTTCATGACATTTTGGTATCTGGGTCAAAAGAAAGCCAAATGCAACAAACAGGATATAAATATCCAGATGTGGGCTCTGTGTCTCTGAGACGTGCAATCGTCAGTTGCGAAAGGAAATGTACAGGAAAATGTGCTAAACTGTAACTTTCCTTATTGGCAATACTTTTAACAATTGACATTGTAAATGATGGTAAACTATAATACATACCATAATATATCACAACATTGCAATGGTACATCAGACAAAACCATGGTAACTACTGTATGATAGGACTTTATAGAGTACCAGGGTAGGTACGGAGGCACTTCATTGGGTACCATGGTAGTACTACAGGGTGTACCACAATACTTTGACGAATACAATGCTTCATATTGGGTACCACAGTGGTTAAAGAGTTCAGTTAGTACTGTATCTAATATGTTATTTACTGTATGTATGTATCATATTAAATATGTTAGTACAGTACATACTACTGGTATACTGTAGTACAGGCAGTACAGTACCCTATACCGGGAGAACTTTGGTAGCCACTGAGGTACCCAATAAGTACCATGGTATTCAACGAAGGATTGTGTATTAACCTTTGGAAGGTACAGTACCATAACATGTGAAATGGTGCTGCTCAGGTTACTATAACAGGGCCAGTGTAAGTACCATGGTATTGGAAAGATACCATAGTGACTCCGAGTTTTGGGAAGACATCATTGTAAAACATCAACAGTAACATGTTTAATAGTGAGAGCATTTCCATACTCATGCAGTGTGGTGAGAACTCACATGATTAGGACTAAACAGCTGTGTGGTCATAAGAAAACCACTTGTTAGTGAGACATTCAGATTTCTAGAAAGCACAAAGATTGGACTTTGTAGCAATGGAAAAAAGGTCATGTGTTCTGATGAGTTCAGACTGTCGCTATTCAGAGTAACAAGGTTAGTGAATGACGCGATGCACTCATCATTCATAGTGTCCACTGTACAAGACTATGGAGACAGTGTTATGATCTGGGGTTGCTTCAGTTGCTCAGGTCTAGGCTCAGCACCGTTATGTGGCAATAAAATGAAGTCAGCTGACGACCAGAATGTACTGAATGACAAAGATCTTAGCATGATCGTAGATGACAAAATCTTAGCATGTGCAACTTTGTTCTGGCCAGGAAGTGTACAGTAGGTTTCTTATTCCATTGGTGTTATGGACTTGGACATTTCTTGCTGATATGGTTGAGAGGACACGGTGTGTTCTGTGATAATCAATGGACATAAAGAATTAATTAAACCTTACGGATGCTTGTGTCTGGTGTAATTGGACAGACTGGAAAAATATTTTTTTTTTATGTACCGGTAATTCCCTGCAGTGGAAACCTGCTTTATCCTGTTCAGTTCTCACTATCGATGCAGAAGCTACACTGGATGGGATCGTAGTCCATTGCTTCCACCAAATACAATAATTCAAGACTAAGATCAATTAAAAATCAACAGTCCATTACTGTAATGGTTTTGGTAAATGGGACTAGATTTGAAATCAGTAAACGTGGAGGAAACTCATGTGGCCACTCGGAGAAAAAAAAAGAAGCCATACATAGACTTTTTTTTTTTTTTTAGGAAAAAAAATGTAGAGAGCTTGGGTGATACTGTATATCTGAGATAATGTTTTTGCCAATTTCTTTCTCATAGAAACCTTGACAGTATTATTGCGTTTAGAATTCTGAGTCATTATATGTCATAGTTTTGTACATTTCGAATTTCTCCACTTATCAGCCCAAGACTAATCATGCAAAAGCAAACGCTATTTTTTATTTATTTATTTTTTTTGCTGTTGGAATCAATGTAAGCTGACAGGCTGTAAACTCAAGAGAGCCTGCTGTTGTAGGATAACGTATAGCACTCTGTTTTTTTGCCACCTGGCCTCGCACAAAACAGCACCGAGGCAAAAAATAGACCTCACAACACAGCACTTTATTTTTGTCCATTTCTCCTCCTCTCTTTTTTTATAGCAGCAAATTGCTGCCCAAATAAAAATATATTAGAAGGCTAATGAACGGGTCAGACGGTCCTCGTTTTGCTTTTGTGTAACGGTGCAGAATCCTACACACCTGGTCCTGGTGCTGCTTAATGGTCATGATGGCCTCACTGATAAAAACGTGTAGGAAAAAGTATTTTTCATGTGTATTAACGATTTTAGATCTGCACGAGTGGTGAAGACCTTCCTCAAGGGCACCGTGGCCACTCGAGAGGACAACCCCTACCCGAACTTCCTTCATCTTACAGTCTCGAAAGTGGAATTTTCATCCACATCTGTTTCACAAAATGTCTGATGACAGACTTGAGAAAAAGAAAGTCTCCCAATCTTACATAATTGAACAGGTTGAATCCTTTTACAAAGGTACAGAGGAATTTTATATTAGTCCTCAGAGAACCGGCGCTCTCACTCTGAATGCTTGTGTAAGCGCATGACCTTTTGTCAAGGATTCCTGCTTTTACTAATTGAACTCGTGTGTAGTGAGAGCAGTACTCAATGTTGTCTCCTGTAAAAAAAAAAAAATTATAAATAAAAAATTATATATATATCATTCTGTTGCCTTGAATTTGCCACCTATTGCATGGCAAAATATATTTGAAGCCCTGAATATTTGTGTCTTGGATGGTTTGAAAGCAGTTGAGAATTGTAGAAAAGAAAAAAATTAATGAACACCTGATACAAAAGGCAAAAGGACCACAACAAGATGTAAAGCAACAAACCGCATGAACTGTAAGATCATTTTTGCTTTATACAATCAAGAGAAGTTTTGATTGGTCAAACATTCTTGTTTCATTTATTCACCAAAAGCAGACAGATTTTGGATTTTTATTCATATTCCAGGTTTCTATTAATACATGAATTTAAAGACCTTGGCACAAACAGTTGTTTATATACAGTACAGTAGGTAAGGTTCTTGTAGGGGTTCCATGACAATTAATGTAAATACAAGTGAAACAGAACACAGTTATAAGACTAAACAATACCTTTATTTCTTTAAATAATCTGCTGCTACACTAATGCACTTATCCCAACGCTTCACTGGTTCTTGGATATCACCAAAGGCAGAACGTTCTCTTAGTACTCTGGAGTGAGCGGACGCACTCACTCACTCATCTTCTACAGTATACCGCTTTATCCCTTATCCGGCGTCGCGGGGACCTGGAGCCTATCCCAGGAGGCTTAGGGCACAAGGCAGGGTACACCCTGGTCAGGGTGCGAATCCATCACAGGGCACACTCACACACCCATTCACGCGCCAACTAGCCTAATCTGCATATCTTTGGACTGTGGGAGGAAACCAGAGCACCCGGAGGAAACCCATCAAGCACGGGGAGAACATGCAAACTCCATGCACACAGAGACGGGAATCAAGCCTGGCCGGGAATCGAACCCGGACCCTGGAGGTGCAAGGCGACAGTGCTAACCACTACACCACCGTGCCGCCATCATTTCTGTAATATCACTGTTTTTTATTTATTAATTTTTTTAACATTTTGAGATCAGGTTTAGTCAGTACACGGGCCATAGACTGGAATCTCACCAAGGCCAGAAGATACGATTCATGATAGCATACGTGCTGGGGTTATTCAGGATTGACTGCTTAGCAAGAGCAAGGCCAGCTGTTACAGTACATGAGTGATGGTTATTCTGTCGAAGGACTATAGTAAGAGAAAGAGAGATTTCCCACCATATTGATTTAATACCCTACAGATACATTTAAACTGCATTAAATGAACAGGTGTTAATAAAATAAATTTAAAAAGTCTGTTAGAAAACAAAATAGTTACAAGTGATTCTTTCAACAAAATGACATTACTACTGTACATGAAAAATTAATTAATTAATTAAAAACAGTCTTCTGCACCATGTCTGTAACCTGCAAAAGAAGATTTGTTTGATTTTGATTAATCACCACATACAGTAATCTGTCCATGTTAAACCCTGAAGAAGTAAACTGCAAAAATTAATTTGTACAGTAGAGGGTGTCCTAACTCCAATTAATAAAACAACTCTTATGCAACACACTAAAATAGGATATTATGGGAAATTGTTTATGGTTTTCTTGGGTACAGATACAGTAATTTCCACTGATCTATTCAAAAGGAGTGTGTCAGTGTGACTTGATTTTAGTCAGTGTGACTTGATTTTATATTTTAAAATGGTGAATAACTTCATAAATGTCATAGAAATCAGACCAAAAGACAGGCACTGAGTAGATGTAATAGAGTTTCAGTCACCTCATAGCCTTTGAGCGAAGGCCCCATCAGGACGACAAGACATCCTACTTTGTGCTGCTAGTTGTTCCCCTACCAAAGTCATTTAAAAAGTGTGTTTTAGTTGTTATGATTCAAGCTACTGTATATGTGCAGTTATTTAAGATGACAGTTATTTAAGATGACAGATCATCAGTGAAGCTAATACCCGATACAAGAGCAGTACATAAAATAACAACAAAAACGTAAAATTATAATTTGTTCAAACCATGTCTAAAAGTGTTACAATCCTATGCTAAAAGATTTTCAACAGATAACATAAACATAAATGGTGCTTAGCAGATTTGCATGGATTTGTATTGCTTTGTATGGAATTAGTCATACATTTACGTTTGTGGTTGTAAGATGACAAAATGTAGAAAAGTTCAAAAGGCAGGAATACTTTTGCAAGAGTATGTATTTTTATTTATATGTGCTAACACTTCAGTACACAACATTTACTGTAAATCAATCAGTTGTTGCCTTTTCTTCCTGACGACAGTATATTTGGCTAATCTAATATTTAATTTGTTTTGTTTTTGTATATTTAATTGAATCTATTAATTATATAATGAAGTAATTAATTTCATACATTTTTTATAAATTAATTTTGGGTAGAAGTTACAGTATGGAAGCAATAATTTAGTATATTTACTGTACTGTCAGTACTGTTAGTAAGGTAGCCTATAGATTTTCTTTCTTTTTTTTAATTTTTACTATTGATTGTTAAATACATAAATGAAAATTATTATGAAAATTAATTAGATATACAAGTTTATCTTAAAATTAGTGATCTGTAATGTATATGGACACATGATGATCACTCCCATAGCCCCATTATTATTTTATTCATTTTAAATGAATAAAATAATAAAGTGACAAGGGCATATTTACCTTACAGTATAAAATTAATTTGGAAAACCCCTTATTTTGATAAAAGTAGTCAACCATACAAAGACAGTTGTGGGTTTAGTCTGTTCAGGTGGCACTTTTCTCTTAATTCACACCAGGCGAAGTTTCAGATCAAGCTGCTTCATACTGAAACATTACAGACGGGCCATGAAGCCATGCAAAAGACAAAAGAAAACCGTGTTGCATGCCTGAAATGAGACATTATCTGCTCCTGATTTAAATTTGACACTGTGTTTGAGCCTTTTTTTTCTGATCAGCCACAACATTAGAAAACACTGAAAGGTGAAATAAATAACATTGATCATCTTGTTGCAATAGCACCTGTAATGGAGTGGAATAAATTATCCAGCAAGTAAAGAGTCAGTTCTTTAAATCATTGTTTTGAAAGCAGCATGAAGGTCTAAGTGACTTTGCAAGGACCATATTTTGATAAATGGACGACTGGGCCAGATTACCTACAAACTGGCAAGTCTTGTGGAGTGTTCCCAGTATGCAGTGGTGCAAGGAAGGACAACTTAAAAATCAACTGGCAACAGGATCATGGGTTGGCCAAGGCTCATTGATCCAGATTGGATGCTAAGGATAGTCTATCTTGTCCAATCTCACGATTGTAGAGCTAGTGTAGCACAAACTACTAGAAAAGTGAACATACAGCATCATAGTTTGCTGCATAGAAGACACTTAGAATTTGCTTGCTAAGATCTTGGTGGCCATATACCACTGCACACCCTCTGATGCCCTTTGGAGTCCATGCCTTGAAGGACCATAGCTGTTTTGGTGGCACAAAGAAGACTTTTTATCCAATATTTAGATGGTTTGGGTTAGTAGTTTAACAACACTCACCAAAACCATCTACAGTAAATGGGTTAGTGTATTTAACTACTAACCCAAACCATATATGGCTTATTGAAACATATATGTACTTTAGGTTTTTACAGCAACTAGTTTAACTGTTTAACAGCAGACAGTTAACTGTTTAACTGTCTGAAATGCCAGTCGAATTGATAGTTATTTTAGAACATTGGGTTATCCCTTTAGGATGCAGGCAAGCAGACCCTCCACAGAGGTGAACCTCTAAATAAAGTAGTGTATCAATAAAAGTCTGAGAACTACAAAAAACAAACAAACAATAAAATTAGTTGTCAGATGTTGAGGCTATGCATTTATGGCCTCCATATTCAACTCATCACCTTGAATTTATCTCAAGCCCTCGTTCATCCAATCTATCCATTCTGTTAGACAAAAAGCAGAAGTCTCCGAACTGTTTCCACTGGGGGATGTTATGTGGATCTGCCTAAGGCAACGTGGATCTGAGTCAGATCCCGATCTGAGTCATCTGCTGTCTGGATATGTGAAGAGAGAATTATGAAAAAGTTAAGAAACAACTCATGATCACAAGTGGGCATATATGGCCTAAGGTCGAGAATTTACTGATGATGTGACGACTTACCAGTGGTGTCAAAAGTATTCACATTCATTACTTGAGTAGAAGTATGGATACTAGGGTTTAAAAAGACTTCTTT
>JAQMYI010000019.1:4136918-4147611 GCA_030014275.1 Clariallabes melas
TTTTGCTTCCCCCCCCCCCCCCCAATCAAAGAGCTCTCAGTCATTTACAAATGCACCTTTTTTTTTGCCAGTGAACATTCGCCAAAGCAGCTGTTAAAGCAGTCCTGGGTTATGGCTGTCCTGTACAATTAGCCATGCCGTTAAGAGAGTCTGAACCACAGCATGAAAATACATCCATTTGGAAAACTTTATGTCGTGCTGCGTGGTAAGGTCAGCAAAGGACAAGCCAGACTGCAGACCTCATCCACCACAGGTTTAACATACCAGCAAAAAAATGGGACTTCAATCAGCCAATTGAAGGTTTATTGTGACAGTGAAGCCATACGAGCAAGGAATATCATCAATGACTGCTGGCCAAGAACAGATATATAGGAGATATATCTCTGGAAGTCCCTGAAATGTCTCGTAGTAGGTCAAGACCTCCATAAATGGAAACCTTCTCCGGTTATGAGACGTACAAAAGTCTTAAAGATGGTACGTGACTCACTATTAAAACGTGACTAATTAAAAAAGCCGTTGTTAAAGTCATGTCGGTTCTGCAGCGTTGGAAGCACCTTAGCTCTAGGCTTCATTATAATTGCTCATGAATCAGATGTGGGTGGCATGGTGGCACAGCAGGAAGCACTGCCACCTCACCTTACAGCTCCAGGGGCTCCGGATCAATCCCAGGCTTGGATTAATATCTGTGTGGAGTTTCAAATGTTCTCACTGTGTCCAGGTGGGGTTCCTCTAGGTTCCTTGTTTCTTCCATTCTCCCAAGTGGATTACCGAGTCTAAATCGGGTTTGAGTGTGTGTACAGTATATGCATGGTGCCTCCGCATCCCTTCCAGGGTGCCTCCCCTGTGTTCCCGGAACAGGAGCCGAATTCACCTCGACTCTAATCAGGATAAAGAGCTTACTGAAGATAAATCAATGAATGTTTAATTCGCTTTTAAAATCCTAACCCCCAAAAAATATATAAAAAATGACCTAGCTTTACTGTATCTGCTTAGAACCATTATAAAATAAAAACTTTTTTTTTTTCCCCCACTCACCCAGTGGTCTGAACTCCTTTCTGAAAAAGACCACCAAGCGATCTTATTTATTCAAATGTGTATTATTTCCTGAACCAGGCCACAAATCTGTTCCATTTCCTTAAATAGGGTCTATTCTTCCAGATAGAACAAATCTGAATACTGGGCCACTTTAACCACAATGCTCAAAAAACGTTTTCAGTGCTGAATGAAAGTCCAAAATAGCAATAATGGGTCTTTCATACAGACACACATTCACATTGATATTTTACAATGCCATACTATACTGCCTTGAAACAGTAGACATGCACACGTTTCTTGCCTCAGTTGGGGCTGCATTCTGGTTGCAGCTGGAGAACTTTGCAACAGGCAAAGCCCAGTTTAAACGTACCAAAAGCAAAACAAAATAAAAAGTCAATTACTACATTTGTTATTATTTATCGACAATATTAGCACTGTCTGCCATTTCGCACAGGCAAGTGGCTGACTTTACCACTTAAATTAGTACAATATAAATAAATCAAAATTGATAATGGTACCAGACGAGCGCATTTAATGTATTTTTACAATTTTGTAAAACTCGGAGATGCTGGTGTAAATTGGGCAGGCTATCATGAGAATCAGTCGATCCGCGAGAAGTTATTGCTAAGGTTTGAGCCACGAGCTTGGGCACGTAAAAGCCCCAAATATTACTCTTGAAGAATATTTGGTTCCACAAACATGTTCATGGAATTTCAGAGGAGGTTGGTGCATTCCGAAATGGTGACTTGAACCTTGAAGGTTGATCCTAAGGTTAGACAAATTGGTTACGCATGGAAAGTAACATAAATTTAGACTCACTGACATAATGTCAATTCTGAATGCTCCATTCATACAGTATATAAAATTATAAAGGAAAGAAACCGACAGTTAATTGCCTCATCGCTTAAGTCCGTAGTTATCTCTGATGTCTGAATAAAATGCCCTTGTATTTATATGGATCATGATCCCCAAGCATCAATATTTGACTATACTGTCTCAGTTGGTCATAAAAGGCCAACTGACCACTAACAGGATAATCTCATTATCAGATTGTCAGAGTTCATTGCCTCCTTTGCTCTAATAGAGACTGGCTGCTCGTTTCCACCTTAACGCTACGGTGGCAAATCTCTCCTCCCATGAGAGAGCGAGAGTGCTGCATCCACGACTCCCTCTCTCAAACATCGTCGTCCCACACTAACCTGCAGACCCTCCCTCGCTCCATCCTTCCATCCTTCCTTCACTCCTGATACCTCTGTTCATTAATGGAGCGTGACACGTATACACACCTCCGCCTTACATCTGTGCACAGGTTTTGTTGTTCGTGCGGAGGAGGGAAACGTAGAAAGGGAGGGGAGTCGATGTGTTTTTACGCTGCCTTGGTGATTGCTTCATAGTGAATTTATGACACTGCAGTATGCACATGTGAGCATATTTATGTGGTCGTAAAAAGCGTGTTGGTGCATGTGGGTCATACGGGTAGCTGTGTTCAGTATTCGTTGGCAGTACACATATGAATAATGGACACTGCAGTGCTTTGAACAATGTGTCCAGGGACGAAATGCTGAATGGCTCCTGTGACGGTCATGCACTCATCCCGTAGGGGGATATCCACTTTCAGAGCGGTCTAGCTAGCGCTCTCAGCGCCATAAATCAAGAGCAGCACCGTGGCAGAATTATTTTGTGTGGAGAAGTGGATGGAGATATTGACGCCCCATGGCACGTTGTCATTCCCCTGAACAGGCGTAGTGGGATGCTTTAAATAAGAAACAACATGATGAAAAATGTCCTGGAGTTGTAAGTCTAGGTCAGTGTCTGCCAAAGTGGTCCTTTAGAAACTAAAGATAGTCCATGTTTTTGTTCTCCCAGCTCGATACACCTTAAAAAAATATCTGGGGAGATCCATGGACTGCTGCGGTTCAGGAAACTCTGACTATATTTGCCACTGGTGTATAGGCAGCATGGCGGTGCAGGGGGTTGTTTTTCCCATCTCAGAGCACCATGGTCTCATTTACCTGTCAAACCTGAGTTTCTAAGCATGTCTTTCCAGTAGGTTTCCTCTGACTTCAATGGTTACCTGCCAAAAACAAATGGATTGGCTACCCCATTGGTGTGAATGAGTGTGTAAATGTGTGTGGATGATGCACACTGATTGACCGGCATCCCATCCAGGCTGTATTTCCACCTTGAACAAAGTGCTTCACTGAGGTGATAGGTTTCCTGATCCACCAGGATAAAGTGGTTAGTGAAGATGAATGAATGGAACGAAGAAAAAATATTAGTAGCGTTGTCATGATACCAGAATTTTTGACATTGATAACAATACCAGGTGCGTCTGCCAAATGCAAATGCAACAAATTCTGTTGTTTCAATAGTGGGCATGCCCAATGCCCAACCCTCTGCTTTCTTGTCCATGCTTTTGGACCAGCAACGGTGGAGTTATTTGTGCATGAACATATGGTTAAAGGCCTTACCCAAGAAACCAACAGCGGCAACCCAGTGGTGGGGCTCAAACTTTCGAAACTCTGATTGGCAACCCAGATCCTCCAACACCTGAGCCATCACTGCTCTATTAGTGATATATGCTATAGATCATTTAATAATAGACACTGTTGCAATGCAGCTTTACAGGAATCCAAATGTAGATTGAGATCCCAGATGAACAAACCAGAGATTATTGAGCACATGAGGGGGGGAAAATAAGACTCAAACTCATCCTCTTCTGGAATTACACTGAAATGTTAGATATATATGTAAATAGTTACTGTTTTACACTTGTATACTCAGAAGAACAGTTCTAAGAGAGTTGAAAGGATAGTTAGTATGAGCGTATTGTGATCACAGAAGCAGTTCTTGGGTATGTCCATGTAAAATTATCCACAGAAGCATTGGGGAGATAAAGTGTTCCCAGGAAGCGCAAATCTTTAGATTTAGACATGAGAGCCTTCACAAACATGCATTAAAAAAAACAATGCTGATGAAAATAGTGCTCCTTAACGCACAAGTCAAGGAGCAGGGAACGGAGGGAGATACAGATCGTGCGATGTGCACGCCCCGTTAATCAGCATTAATTCATAATTCCAGTTTCTGCTGCTTTGCATGCGCAACACCTCTCTCTGTGTTCAGCACCACTATTTTATTATGCTCTTAAAGAAATCGAGAGACTCATTTGTGACCGCAATCACGAAGATGCAAATGTGGTGTCTCGGATGCCGTAAGTCACTACGCAGGAAAAGTATAGTTTCCTGCTTCCCTGAAGTAAGAGCTGTTAAACTCTCAATAAAACATTTTGATAATTGTAGAAACTCTCAAGTGTAAAGCAGGCTTTGTAGAGGTCGTGATGTTTGGCAGCCAGATGCTTTGCCAAGTGCTGGCTTGTGCTGCTGGTTCTGCAGTGGAGGCTTTCAGAACGCCTTCTCTCTTCTTCGCTTGTCATTATCAACAACGCGTGCATAAAAACGCCCAGCTTAAACACCTTGAGGCGTCTTTTTCACAACCCCAGGGCACTAGATAATGTTTTTCTTGACGCGCATTTACCACCTGAGCCACTCTGCTTATCTCGCCCAAAGTCAAATTAAGACACATCATTTTATTCACCTCCAGGCAAAAAATGTCAAAAGTATTCAACATATTGAAAATGAATTGCTCACAGCATTGTGGTATTAAAATAGTATGGACCTTCTGTGCAAAATTTAATGGGTATAGTTAATAAGACAGGTAGAAAGTAAAGGCGTGCCATTTATCTTTTAACGGATGGTGACTCTATTAAGAGATAAAAAGCCTCCATTACTCTGTCGAAACATGTTTCTGCCCAGCATGTGTACGTTGTTATATCCCCCGTAAATCAGGTGTAGGTCGATTGTTGCATCTTGACCTGAGCTGTGTGCTTCACCCAAGGTCACAGAAATTCAAATGCAAGTTACAAATATGAGACATTACATCACAATGATGTCTGAAAAACTGCACAGAAATAAGTTTTGGTTTTTGACAGCACAGGAAAGTTAACGGGTTAGAAAAGACAAATAAGTGAAAAGAAAGAGAAGCTTCACAACTAAAATAGTAGTTACGGTCGGATTGAAAGATATGGCTGCTCGAGACATGCCATTCATTAAGAAGTCTTTCTAAAATATACATTTGCACCCAAGTTTTGCACCCAAGCTACATACTATAAGAAATGTTTTGTTAACCATTCCCAGAAGTGGGTAAAATACCCAAATCTTGTACAGTAAGTCCCCAACATACGAACGAGTTCTGTTCCGAGAGTTCATTCGCAAGTCCAAAAGCATTGTCCAGGTACTAGGATGCTAACACAATTGACTATACATTGTATAAAACTAAACACATTCCATTATCTTGTCCTTGTTTTTTAGAATCGTTACAATGTACACCAGACATGTGATCTAACATGTGAATAGTCATATGTAAAGGACAGTATGTGAGAAAGGGTAGAAATGCAATAGGTAAAAAAAAAAAAAAAAGAAATCAAAAGCAGAAGTCTTCCATTTACATTTGCACTTGAGAAAAATACTAAACACTTACTTTCATTTACACCTGCTACATGATTGAGCTTTTTAATAGAGGGAAGGCAAATCATGCAATAGTCAGCAGGTAGCCAATTCAAATGTGAAACAGCACTGTGGTTATGTAAGCCAACACCGTGCATGAATGTAGTGAAGTAGAAAGTACAGATATTTATCATAGAATGTAGTGGAGTAAAAGAAACAAAGTATCCACTGATAAAACAATTCAAATAAGGCACATACAGTATATGTGAAAACTGTACTTAAATACAGTAACAGTTACCTTATGACTCTGACCATTAATGTGTTTGGTTAATCTTCTGTTATTTTTATGGCTGGAAAGGTTATTTTATCGTCTGAATGTTATACTGTTTTGTAAAGCTTCTGTATCTATCAGTCCAAGTTGCTGTGTCTTCCATAACGTTAGCTTCTGTGAAGTTGGGCTCAGAAAATTTTTGACTTTCATGACATTGTGTTCCTGTAGGGGAGATGTGGCCTGTATAACTTTAAAGCTCGTATGGGGCAGGAGAATTATAGACACAGAAAGGCAGAGTTGTGGTACAAACAGTGCAGGTAATTTTTATTGTGATCCAGGTGAATGGTGAAAAAACACACAGTCAATGACGTGGTGCAGCAGTGCTTGGTGTCTGCTCTTGACGGAGGTAGAGAGAGAGGTGGATACAGGTTGTGCCAAGGAATCGGAGCTGCCGGTACGCAGGTGGCTTCTCAGCGGGGTGGGGTGATGGCAGTTGACAGGTAGATGGTGAATGATTCGCCGCCGCTAATGCCACGGCGTCACATCCCTTTGTGGAGCGTTTCGGTGCTGTCCGTGGTGCTGATTGAGTCTTTCCTCCGGGATGAGCTTAAAGCTGTTCTGTTACAATAACTTACTCACTAAATGTCTATACTGTTTTATCTTGTATACAAGGTCAAGGTGGAGTACACACTGGACAGGGTGCCAATCCATCGCAGAGCACACACACAAACACGTAATTTGGGAATGCCAGCTAGCCTAATATGCATGTCTTTGGATTGTGGGTGGAAACCGGAGTACCTGGAGGAAACCCACAAAGCACAGGGAGAAAATGCATTCAAACTCCATGCACACAGACCCGAGGCAGGAATTAAACCCGTACCCTGGAAGTGCGAGGCGACAGTGCTAAATACTACGCCACCATTCCGCCAACTGTCAGACCAAAACAAGAAAGTGTAGTGGCCTCTGTATCTGTCTGTATAGGTGAATGTGTGTTGTCCATGTCTTTCATTTCTGTGGACAACACATGGCCTGTGTATCTATCTATGAAAGTGTGCCATTATTCTCTTTAAGTTCAAATGAAGGAGGCGTGGCCTCAATATCTGTCAGTCTTAGTAAATAAGTGTACCCCCACAACCCCAGGTTCTGAACAAGGCATTCCTTCTAATCCTTCGGTTCCTGGCATAGCGTGACTTCTTTATTCAGTGAAGTAGGTGTGTCTTCAAAGTTCCTGGCAGAGACATGGCCTCTGTATCTGTCAGTACCAGTGAAAATGCTTTTACATTTATGCCTTTAGGAGTGTGGTCTCTGTATTTGTCAGACCCATTTTCGGCAGTCTTACAATGTCTTTCACTAGCGCGCTTTGAAAAATGTTGGATTGCGCTGTATTGCATCAATGCAGCTTTTGATCGCATTATATCTCTTTCATACAGTATGTCTTGCTGATATATGACATTGTGGGCTGCATCATACAGATGGTACGCACCATTACGTTCCATCTTTCTTTAATAATATATGCCACAAAAGTATATTTTATTCTAAATGCAGTAGGGAAGGAGCGTAGCACTGTAATTAGGTTGATTTCAGGTGATGGGTAAGAAAAAGGAGTATGAACTGACTTTTCACATGGGTTTTACACTGAGATTTCTCAAACAGCTAAAATCGAAACCTTCAATTAGACGTCCCAGATTAAATAAACTTTGGATTCGGTTTGGATAAATGATGAAAAGAAAAGCCGTTCTTGCTGTTGGACTCAGACTTTTGGCCTAGTCTAGGAGTAATAGTCTGGGAGAAAGAAGGGGGAGAAGCTGAGAACAGCTTGCAGGGCTTGATCAATTATTAATGCTGTGCAGATTAGCAGGGGCGCCAACAAATACTGCAATGATCAACCTCCATTTCTTCAGAGACAGAACGAGCGAGGGAGGGGAATGGGGGAGAGTGCGAGAGAGAAATAGAGAGAGGAAGCTAGATAGACGGAGATTCTGTTTACTCTGGGCCTGCTGGGAGTTCTGCAGACCTGCTGCTAAAAGGCCACGGCTGTCGTCCTAACCACATATCCCACGCTGCACTGCCCACAGGCACGGGGTTCAGCAGGGGGCGCCACTGCTGCACCTTTCAGCCGTCTTAATGACCCATGAAACACTCCCTTCCTCGCAGAGATACGGATTTAACCTTTCTGACTTCGTCTAATTTTGTTTTGCTAATTGAAAGGCTGTGGAGCTGGCGCCGACTGGCGAAGACGCATAAAATCGGAACTGCGTTTGAAAGACGAAATGAAAGAGGGTGAGAAATAGTGTGACATTTAAATAAGAAACTTCCTCAATGTTCACCGGTCTTCTGGGAGAGCTACGTTTTAAGCCTAGGAGGAACGAACAGAGGTTTGCAATTAACTACAGCAAGATAAAGGAATGAGCATGAAGAGGGAGGGGGTAGAGAGAGGGAGAGAGAGAGAGCAGGGATGAAAGAATGTGTGGAGAGAGAGAGAGAGGAGTGAAAAAAAAAGTGTCATGAGACTAAGAGTGCAAAATGGCCTGAGAGCAAACGTAGAGTCACAGAGCTTGTAGCTTGCAGAATGGGAAAAGCGAGGGGAAAATGGAAGGATGGGCCATTTGATTTTGGTGAACCGGGACATGAGATAGAGAGAGAGAGAGAGAGAGAGAGAGAGAGAGCACTCATGTTACCTTCTCTCCACAGCCTGTGACGCCATCTGTGTCTGCATAAGTGCCTGAAATTCATTAACTTTCTGAGGGGGAACAGAATGGAGATGATGCCATCCTCTGTTCCAGAGGGGATGGATAGGGGAAAACAAGGAAGAGAGAGAAAGAGAGAGAGAGAGAGAGTGAGACAGACGAAGCTACAGTTGGGTCTTTGAGCCTGGCAGGTGACTAAAGATCTGGTTTTCTGTGACACATCTGTACAAAATTGTCCGTCAGTCACTTCCAGCCGGTTTTTATCTCCGGCCCGCGGGGCCTCTCTTATTCCTCCCTACCTCCCTTCTCGTCCCCGCCTCTCCCCGATTGCCGCTCCGTGGGGATCCGAACTGCGAGAGAGTCTTGTCAAACGTGTGTGCTCAGATAAGCTGGGGAATTAGAGGCGGCCTCGGTGTCAGCGATGAGATCGCACACAGAAACGGGAACAGACACGGCGCATCCAGCCAACCCTGACCAGTAGCTACTAGACAGAACCTGTACGCTCGGACTTGATCAAAGCGATCGGGTTTAAGTTTAAAGGAAACGTAAAATTATAATGGAATGATTTTCAAATGATGGGGTTTGTGCATAAAGTTTCAATTTTAGGCACATTGTTATTATGCATAGTTGTTTTTTCCTATTAGTAATCACTGAGACGAAGATGAGATATTGGAGCATTTTAATTACCAATAAGGTTTTAAATATTAATGCTTCTATTCTAAACAGTGAATAGCACGTGAGGGTTAGATGAGTTTACAGATCGGGATAGATGTTGTTACGGACTCGACCACGACCGAAATCTTCCACTTTCAAAAGACAACACGTGTCCGATAACTGATTAGACGAGCTGCTGGAAGGCAGCCCTAAGGCTTCTGATGTCAGGGACGTTAATCTCTCTCTCTCTTTCTCTGCGAGCGTCAGAAATCAGGGAAACGCTTTTTGATCGATGAGGGCCAAACGTGCGCCGACAGTGTTGTGACACAGCCCCTGATTTGACTCTGAAGCAGGAACATGACTAAATCATTACAGCTTTCATTTGATGGATTTTTTCTTTCTTTCTTTTAGAGGCGTGACTGGCATTCAGGAGCCGAGGCTTGTTGTTTTATTTATGTTCGGAGCCCGAGCGTGCACGCTTCACACCTCGGAGAGTGCACCATTCTTTCAAGATCTGCACGCGATTAAGAATCACCTAGCATGGCACTGCTTTAAGCTGTTTGGACTGCATTATGCAAGTTTTTGGAAATATAAATAAAATAATTAATTTAAAAAAAGAGCTTTTGTAAACCCGAGAGCTGACATAGATGTTAGAACACCGCCGAGACTCACTTATGTCTGAGCTCTTTATGTAATCAAGCAGATGAGGTGTTCACCAGGTGTCGTCTGCTTTTGATTACAGCCTGAGTGAATACCACTGGAATGCCAATAAATGGCAATGTCTCGCTGAATACTCGACATGAATATGAACAAATCTGACACAAAAGAAATTGCCACTTATATTAGCCACTGGCGAAAGAGGGAAAAAAATGAACACAATGGATCATACACCTTTTCACAGCCTTGATTTATAGATCGTCTGGACGCTACCCACTCCATCATTCCCATAATACTGCATATGGGCAACTTTTAAATTAAAAACGCTGACAGCCGGCAGTTCAGCGAGTCGTTTCGAATACAGGATGCAGAGCTAAAGAGACATCCTCCAATATATATAACTGTACATCCTCTAATACATTTCATAAATGAAGTAATAAATGTGCAGGGATTTTTCACACGTACTGTATGATGCTCGTCGGGTGTGTGTGTGCGTGCAAGACGAGAAAGTGAAACGAGTTCTTCTAAAGAAGCTAAGTGAAAACACTGATACTCATGACCTCATACTGTATGATTTTGACAAATTCATTCAGAGGATGACTTTTTAAAATTTCCAGCAGCTCTGATGTTAATTCTGACCGCAACACAAAGCACAGGTTAATATAAACGCACCTGGTCTGGTATACTCTTGTTTCATTCTTTTAAAAGAATTGTCTCTTGGGTTACCTGATGTGCTACAGATGATATAATAAACTGGAATTGTACAGTATGAGATGTCTTATAGGCGGCACAGTGATGTAGTGGTTAGCACTGTCGCCTTACACCTCCAGGGTCCGGGTTCGATTCCCGGCCAGGCTCGATTCCCGTCTCTGTGTGCATGGAGTTTG
>JAQMYI010000019.1:4184821-4195159 GCA_030014275.1 Clariallabes melas
GGTCTACAATTTTGTTTCTGGTGTCCTTTGACAGCTCTTTGGTCTTGGCCATAGTGGAGTTTGGAGTGTGACTGTTTAAGGTTGTGGACAGGTGTCTTTTATACTGATAACAGATGCCATTAATACAGGCAACGAGTGGAGGACAGAGGAGCCTCTTAAAGAAGTTGTTACAGGTCTGTGAAAGCCAGAAATCGTGCTTGTTTGTAGGTGACCAAATACTTATTTTACAGAGGAATTTACTAATTAATTCAGTAAAAATCCTACAATGTGATTTTCTGGATTTTTCTTCTTATTTTGTCTTTTATAGTTGATGAATACCTATGATGAAAATTACAGGCCTCTCTCATCTTTTTAAGTGGGAGAACTCGCACAAAATACTAAATACTTTTTTGCCCCACTGTATGACAAAAATCTTTTCTTAGAGAAAGCAATATACAGCTGTGGACAATAATTTGCCTAAACAAAAATGGCTTTTATTGCATTTTGCCATCAAACTGTCCATTTCTACTTTGCTAAGCCATCCTGGTTCCAGTTTGTTAGTAGGTTTGTCCTGTATTTTAGTCTTCCTGCGGAAGTCAACTGTTGACTACTGCTCTGACATCACAGGGGAGGGGAAAATGCACACTTCTCCAAGCATGTGGAATAAACGTCAGGTTCTGCTGTTAGCTCTTAAAAAGAAAAGAACAAGGACTTCCAGCAACATTCAACTCCATATTAATGAAAAATCCAGCATAATAATAGTGGGGATGGAAAATGTAGAACTCAAACTCCTAGAGTGCAATGCTGTTATACGATACGGTTGCTCTGAGTTTCAGCAGAGACTTGGATTGTTTTGTTAGCAAATTATAAGATGATGAACTCGATTACATTGACAGTGGTGTTAATATAAAAGTAAAATCTGTAGCGGGTGATCTGTTTGAGCAGCAGGTAGCCGAAGGTTATAATATATATTTAAATTTATATATATATTCTATATTTCTAAGAAATATAGAAAACTTAAAAAAGTGAAGAAAACTTATTCAAATTATAATGAATTGAAAGACGTGTTCTAAAGGCAATGCAACTGTGTAAAATTCATCAATGTAACTTATGGATCAAAGCAAGCGCTATGTATAAAAATCACTTTCTTTTTTTTTTAATCCGAGTCTGTTTCAAAGCTAATTCATGCCCATTAACCATGCTAATCATATATCACATTATCAAATCTTCTCATTAGCATGTTTTTAACAGGCCCTTATTGACTTCCCATCGTAATTTCCCCACGGTTAATTTCCTGTTGCCTTTGTTGAAAAAAAAAAAAAAAGCAATCCAATACTTTATTAGCTCAGGTGAAGTCCGTTAGATGAGCCCATGGAGATCCAACTTTCGATCTGATGCAATTTCCCTCAAGAAACAGCAACAAAATGATGGGTCAAGTTGTTTGTACATGTAAACAGGATGTAACAACTTGGGAGACTTGGGAGAAAAGCGATATATGTGGATAGCTTATTACAACACAATGCACATTCCAAGTCATTAATCAGGCAATGATCGGGCACGGGAATGGCACTAATCATCAAATTGATGGGCCGATCAAAAGAGTAAACAAAAAAAAAAGAGAAAACACAAATGGGGAAATCATAAGTTTGAAATTGCACAAATTGGCAAGACTTTGTAAGAAGGAAAAATGAGACCAATGCAGAAATGCAGTTCCTCAAATGACTTGATGCTAAAAGTAAGTCAATCCCTACAGTATAGAGATCCATGTTAAAATATTCAATTTTACAACAGAAATAAACAGGTTTGCAGACTGGTACAGTACCAAAAAAATTAAAATAAATAAAACGTTTTTGGTCTTTCCCATTCAAATCAACTGCATGAGGGGATGAATACTTATGCGATTCATCAGTAAAAAATAATATTCAGCCTTAAAATTACGTTTAAATAGAATTGTGACTGATTTTGGTTAACTACTGGATGACTTTGCATTTGAGTTTAATCAAATGCAAAGTAACGTCAGCATATAAATTAACATTAGCCACCTTAGCATTTTTGCTAACCTAGCTAGCTTGTCGTAACTGAGGTAAGCGGGCGCGTTCCAATCAGCAGCCAGACTCTGTTTGTTCTGCTTATTTGCCCATTTATGGATTAAGCAGAGCTTTTTCATTTGAGCTTCCTATGCATGACACTACGAAAGGTTTTTCCAGTTCCCCACAGGTTTTCATAAGCATTGCACCTGGTAGAGTGAATATAACATTAAACACACTGTCTAGTGTTTAAAATGATCTTAACTTGAGGATTTGAATGTAATGCAGCAGGTACTTACAGGATACTTTCAGAATACTTTACTGACACAACAGGAGACCAAAATATGTTGAAAATGCAGCTCTACATGGGGATTTTCACAGCTGGATTACATGATTGCTGCAGCCAATTTTTCTCCCTATTTTAAGTTCATTCAAGAGGATCGGATGTATAATCCGAGATAACAACAACAACAACAAAAAATTGCAGTTGTGCTATTTTTCCAAAGTCAAACTAAATAATCTTAATTACACCAAATATGAATCATGTAAGGAAAAATGGGACAAAAAAACGGAAAATTGTTAAAAAATTTTTTACAAATAATTAGAATTTTTACAAGCAAAATTACAGTTAATTACAGTATTACCGTATACAGGTCACACGGAGGTCACAGATATACAGGATTGAACATTTTAAGTTTAATAATCCTGACATCCAGTGCAACAAATTTTGAATCGAGATTCAGATTCCTTGGAAAACGTGACTCCCTGAGGCGTCTTTGATAAGATTATTAAGCAACAAGATGGATTTGTTGCTTTAACGGAGAAGCGAAAAAATCATCCTTCCCCTCTTTGTCAAATTCGCATTAGTTTCAAAATGATTTTTGTCTAGACCTTGACACACACTACTCAGACTTTTAGGTTGTGAAACATGCGAAGGGAAACAAGCACTCAAGAGAGATGGCACCATTTGTTTAAAGGTGTCTAATTTTTTTTAAAGCGACAATACTGCAGAGTGGAATACGCCACGCTACAGCCCCGCTAGAGTGTTCCTTTTCCCCTCCATAAAATTTGCTGTGCCCTTTTCATATCCATCCACTCCGTCAGATTTTCCACAATAAACGTCGACTCATCATCCAGCCTTGTTAACGAAGTGCTGTAGCTCATTTCTGAGCTAAATGACACTACGTCTACTGAACATTATTCATTTTGGCAATGCTTCACGCCGGCCACAGTCCAAACATTTCGATCTCGGCAGCTAAATCAACCATCAATTAGGCCCATTGAGTTTAAATAAACCCATTTGATCAAACATGCTAACAGTGATTGAGAGTCAGCAGCCGCTAATTAGAGCGGTCTCGTTGGGGGTGCGCTAATTTATCATTAGCAACAGGAACACATTATGCTCAGCTGTTCCTAGTGGGAAGTTCGGATGTGACATTTGACCCTTTTGTCTGTGTGTTTTTTTTTTGTATGTGTGTCTGTGTGTGTGTGGCTTGCAGCTGGACGCATGTACGAGGGAGAGTTTCTGGACATCACAGAAATCAAAAGGCATCAAGCTGAAGAGTTCATGTGCATCACGAACAACGGTGTGGCGCCACCGGATACACGCCGCGTCAAGGTCACAGTGAATTGTGAGTCTGGTGAAACACACACACACATATACAGTATATACACATAACCATCAGCTATTTGGAGCAATAGGAAGCCGTATGGTTACTGCTACATTCAATTTTGCATTTGAACTTAATAATAATAATAAGAAGAAGAATATTTAGCCTAAATATGTCACTCAGTGTAGGCGTCTATACTTCATATGAAATATTAATCCATAATCAGATAAAAACCACAAAAACATGTCGCTATCTAATACATTAATCAGCCATAATATTACAATACAAAACATCATGCTACTGTACATAGTGTGTAGGGTACCTTTAGGCTGGCAGGGCAGCTCTGGCCCGTTAGACATGACACCATAGGACCTCTGGGGTTGTGCTGCGGTGTCTGGCACCAGGAAATTAGTGTTGGATCCATTGAGTGCTGTAGGTTACGGGTGCGGCCTGCATGGATCGGACTTGTTTGTCTGGTGCATTCCATGCTTGATCGGTCAAATTGAGCTCTGGGAAATTTAGAGGGCGGATCATCAAGATTGAACTCTTGGCCTGATAAGTCCCATACACAGCAGGCTGTGATGCACTGGGTGCTTACTGATACCTTTCTCTCATAGCCAGCATTAACGTTTTTTTTTTCCTTAATATGTGCCACATTGACTTTTCTGTGGGATCAGACCAGACAGGTTGACCTTTGCTCCCCACATGTGTGGATCAGGCTGGCGGCCCGTGGTCCTTGAAAATCAGTGTTATTTAATTTACCTGGTGGTTGATCCGGTTACATGGACAGTATAAAACATTGGAGCAAGCGATAAAATATGTTTAAAAATAAAATAAAATAAAGAAATCTTTTTAACTGACTTGCCATATTCCATGGCTTTCATCTCACCAGTGGCAAGGCTGGTCTATTATTGATTATCTTTTTTTCTCAGGGTCTCAATTCATTAGCCAGACCAACAGGCACGTCAAAACTCCGACATACAGTACCTCATGTTATCCTCTTCTGGAAATCCAATTACTGTAACTAGCCTAAAAGCAGCAACTAAGTCAAAAGTATTGTGAGGCAGCACGGTGTCTAATGGCTATTACTGTCGCCTTGCACCTCCAGGGACCGGGTTTGATTCCCACCTCGGGTCTGTGAGCATGGAGTTTGCATGTTCTCCCTGTGTTTGGTGGGTAGTTACTCCGGGTACTCCTGTTTCCTCCCACAGTCCAAATTAGGCTAATTGGCATTACCAAGTTGCCTGTAGAATGTGAATGAGCGTGTGAGTGTGTGTGTATGCAAAGTATTGGCACCCTGTACAGAGTGAATGAGTAATTATGTGAAATAAAGCAGTCTAAGGGAAGTGACTTCATGTACAATGTAAGTGCTTCACTGTATTGTATTTTGCTGTATTTGTGTATATGGCGTTGTACTACTGATCAAAAGGTACCAGGTTCAAACTCCAGCACGAGCAAGTTGCCACTGAGCAAGGCCCTTAATCCTTAAATGCTCAGATTTAAGATAAGATAAAATGTAAGTTGCTCTGGATAAGGACCTCAGCCAAATGCTGTAAATGTAGACTGTATTTGTAATTGTTCTGGCGTATTATCCTACTGAGACCCAGCCTCTACTGTTGTATACACTGCAATTTCTTCTCTCCCTTTCTCTTTATTACCACCTGATAAATATGAATTTAATTATTGTCTTCGGGAAAATAATTATAGCTAACAGTCCTCATATGGATAGGATTGCACAAAGATATGCAGGAAATAATAATAATAATAATAATAATAATAATAATAATAATAATAATAATAATAATGATGATGATAATAATGATAATAATAATGATGATAATAATAATAATAATAATAATAATAATAATGATAATAATGATGATAATAATGATAATAATAAATAATAATAATGATAATGATAATAATGATAATAATAATAATAATAATAATAATAATAATAATAATATCCACAGTGTTTCCAGTATCCACAACACTTCTCGTTCTTTTATTTATTAGCTTATTCAGACCTGTCTGAAAGTTCTTTGTGAAGTTCATCATACAATTCCAGTAAATGATCGCTCTTCCTCCAGATCCACCCATCATCACAGACATAAAGAATATGCCAGCTCAAGTGGGGAAGACGGCCATCTTGCGATGTGAGGCCCTGGCTGTCCCGACAGCATCCTTCGAGTGGTACAGGGACGACCGGAGGTAACTGTCTTAGACTGTTTACGCAGTACACACAGGTTTTAAGCTCCTGCTGCCTTATTCCAGCTGGGATCTCTGGACAATTGTGAAATGTATTTTAAAATCCCTGATCTGTCTTATCCGTATCTCTTTTATTTAATATCTAAACAATATTGATGTGTGTGTGGACAAGTGGGAGTTTAAATGATAGAGGGAATGGGACACTGACTAACACTTTCTCTTTCAGATCCCCAGCACCAGTCATTTCTCATTACTTTCCTTATCACTTTTAGGTGTGCCGGGTTTCCATTGTTTTTTTTTGTGTGTTTGTTTTTTTTTTAAGTGTGAAAGCGGTTCTGCAGTGCCGCCTACAAAATTGAAGAACTGAAGGAATTATTCTGGTTTTCACCATGATATTTCTTTCACACATGCTGCCAGTCAGGTGGAACCTTTGCTCCACAAGCCGTTCATTCAAGACACTGGATGTTCGCCAGTTAGATTGTTTTGGGATTTTTTTTTTTTTTTTTAATGTTTTGCACCAAAACTATATGAACTATATATTCCAGAATCAGGATCAGGGGGAAAAAAGTGTGATTTTGATGTACTTTCCATGTGAGTTTAAATAGGGGGCACTATTTGCAAAGAAATGCTTAAACTCTTATTATGTGTCTGGGTCCACAAAATGTTTTTTCATTTGATCACTAGATGGTGCTTTAATAAAAGTATATATGTACAGTACTGTATATAGCCATATTTAGCACAGAATGAGTTTTACACATACATATATTTTCCAGCTTTGTGAATCCTTGCAGAATCTAAATATGAATTCAGCACCATGATTATCATTTTCAGGTGTATGCCATACTGTAATTAAGGGTGCCTTCACACTACAGCTCATGGCACAGTCACTTGGTACGCTTAAACCCAAATTTTGTCACATTTGTTTGCTGTGCCTGGGAATGGATTGGCGTACCCTACTGGATTAGACGTGAAAAGATGATTTCAGGGAAACTCGAGCACGGCTCACATCAAATATAAAAGGCAATTGTACCTGAACACATTGGTGAGCTGCTCTTTAGGACATGATGTCTCCGGTACCATCTGTCTCCTCCGTTTTCGCATGTGCAGATCTCATTCTCTGATAGCTGATAAAGTAGGAAGGCAGGCAAGAGCACTGACATTTTTTCCCAAAATATTAATGAGTTCTATTTTTAATATATAATTCAAAAATATTCAAAAGTTTAAATATTATATTAAAACTTCTGTCTTACCAACGCTTTCCGTCTTCCCCAGTCACTGCTGTGTACTGTAGGTGTGAACGTGTTACACCAGTTCATTTGTAACTGCGGTGTGAGAAATAATGGATGTCCCACTTGTGATTTGCATGAAACAAGAGCAGCGTGCAGTGATTTGTTTTGTTTTTTTGTGGTCTGAGAGTGGACCTGATGCTGAAATGTACTATATCAATATCAAAGTGTTTGGATATCTGCAAACAAAATTTGGTCTGATACTCTAAGAAAGGTGAACTTTTCTTATAGAGAAAAAAGCATGAGAGTAGACAGCAGAGAAACATCTTCAATCACCGACCAAGAACAAGTTCAAAAGTCAACCATCAGCTGGAAAATTGATGCTTACAGTTTTCTGGGGTTCTCAAAGGCCAGTATTGGAACATTATCAGGAAAAAGGTTCAACAATCAGCAGTGCTCGTTACAGTGAGATTCTTATTGAAGACCTGAAGTCTAAACTTCAGAGGACCGATATCCAAGGGCGTCGTGATCTTGCATGACGTTGCTCATATGCACACATCTGCCCACACTGTCAACACTCTGGAAAGATTTAGTTTTTCAGTGTCGAGAGTGCGGGTGAATCCTGAGTGTTCTCGATCTCGCTTCATTGGACTTTCACTAGTTTGGTCCTCCGAAAGCATCCCTACGAGGACGAAGATTCACTTCTGATGATGAAGTGAAGTCAGCGGTGCATTCGTTGCCTAAAACATTTTTAAATGAGGAAATCTGAAAGCTTGTTTCAGGGGAGGGAGGAGGAGTTGTATCTGAGAATGGTACATTGAAATCGTGCCTAATGTGAAAGCTGCCTAATTCTGAGGTAATATAAACGTTGATAGTTTAATCCTGGAATGCTATTTGCTATACATTTACATTTACATTTAGGCATTTGGCAGACGCTCTTATACAGAGCGACTTACATTACATCCAAGACATCCGTGGATCCTGGTGATTATTCGGAATGAACAGAAAATAACATGCATGTGAGATGAATAACAGTACATTTAGCCCTACGGTTGAGAATTTACTTTGGTAATGTTGACAATTTGCAAGATTGAAAAGCTTTTTCTTTGTGTGTGTTGTTTTGTAGGTGAAAACTCTTTGATTCAATTTATTTTTATTTGCATAGCACTTTTAAGAATGGACAAGCTTAAAAATTTTGAGATTTTATGAAAACTCAAAAGGTAACCCATCCTGATTTGGGTCATGGACAGTGTAAGCATAAATCGATCCCTTGTTACTGTATATTGGCAAAAGTGCAAATCTATAACATGAAATATGTTTTAGTTAACATGGAGCCAACTTTGCTCGATTACCAATTGGCTGCAAAACTGGCATCACAAGCCACATCACAGCAAAACTGTTTATTTCAAAGCAAACCAAAGCCATCTTCATGGTTATTAACTGAAACCGTTCTTGGTGATCCAATGTTCTTGCATCTTTTCCTTCAGACTGATGGATACCGACAACATGCTAAGGATTAAAAACGAGAAGACGCGTTCCCTGCTGCTCTTCACCAACGTCACTGAGAAACACTTCGGCAACTACACCTGCTTCGCCTCCAACCGCCTAGGGGCCTCCAACGCCAGCATGCTGCTCTTCAGTGAGTACACCCAGACAATCGTGAAGCTCCTTGAAAGCGCATAATCTTGAATTCATAAATCCACAAAGGTGCGGTGTCAAGTGTATAAACACCCTCGGGGCAAACAACACGCACATATGCTATTGTGTTTTGAGTCCTCTTCCTTTGCCCGCTAAGGATTGTGTTCACACAAAGATGCACACTTTAATATCAAATCTAGTCCTTTTGTGCATCACCAAAAAAAATAAATAAATAAAAAAAAAAACTAAAATGGTGTCTCTTTTGTCCCCAGGTACTTTTAAGCCCTCTTTTTCTTCTCATTCCTTTTACCCGTTTATTTCTCCCGATCCTTCCATTCACTGGGCCGTTATGCTCTCTGTCGTTTATCGTCCTCCCATTTTCGCGCCGTTCTGTCCGCTCCGCCACAAAGCCATGATTTCTCTCCCTCCATCCTTCTCTCTCTCATTCTGTTCCTCGCATTACCGCCCCCAGTGAGTGATTTCCCTCGCTCCCTCCTTCGCTCCTGCCACACTACTGCACATTACCATCGTAAGTGAGTCCTCCATCTCTCTCTCCGTCTCTTTCCCCTCCCTCTCTCTCTCTCTCTCTCTCTCTCTCTCTTTCCCTCTCTCTTTCTCTCTTCCTCTCTCTCTCTCTCTCGCTCCTATTATCTCCACAAGTTTCACCTCGGTGAGTCACTCGCTGTCATTCTCATACATCTTTTGGCTGATTCGTGCCGTCGCTTCCGCCCTCAGCTCTGCCTTTTAGCTCCTCATCTTTACATCATTCGTATTTAAAGGAAAGAAGAGATACTACTCTCTTAAAATAAAAATTAAAAAATCTCATGGCTGAAAAAAAAAAGATAATAAGTAGATATATACTGTATAACAACTACTCAACTTAAGAGGAGGTGGAATTAGACATTTTGAAATACACCGGGATTTTATGTTTCAGAAAATAAAATTTTCTATATTGTTAATTTGAGGAGCTTTCCAAAAACGTAAATACATCATTGATGATGGAGATACGTATGTCACTCAAAAACAGTAGACAAGTAGATAGGACAGCTAGCTGCTACTGAGTTGTTACACAGTGCTAGCATGACAACAGGGAACTAGCATACAGTAGGTTTTCTTTTGGCTAGTTATACAGGGTCATGTGGGCACATGGTGAGGTACACCCTGGACAGGCTCCCAACCTATCGAAGGGCACACACATAAACACTCTCACAATCATCCACACAATACAGGCAATTTGGGAACGCCAATTAGCCTAATCTGCATGTCTTTGGACTAAACCGGAGTACCCGGTGGAAACCCACCAAGTACGGGGAAAACATGCAAACTCCATGCACGCAAAGGCGGGAATCGAACACGGACTGTGCAGCCTGGCTTGCTTGCTGTCTTTCTTTAATTAAAGGGTTTGTTTTTCACAGGAATTTGCTGCTTAACCAAGATTTTTTTTTAAAAATTTAAGCTAGAGTGCATCTAGTTTCCAGACTTAAAAATCTAAAAATTTCTGAGTGGCGCAGTGGTAAAGCGCTCGCCCTATCATCCGGAGATCGCGAGTTTGATTCCCAGGTGATGCTGTAACCTCTCGCAGCCGGAGGTCTAGAGAGAGCTGATTGGCTGAGCCCCTCTCAGAGGGGAGGGATGAGAGGTACTTCGTGC
>JAQMYI010000019.1:4202650-4213587 GCA_030014275.1 Clariallabes melas
AAATGGTCATGAAAATAAAGAAAACACATTGACAGTTAGATGAGAAGGTGTGTCCAAACTTTTGGCCTGTACTGTATATCCTGTATGATGTGATAGATGGCTGCACACTGATCTCAAAGGTTAGATTAGATGTGATGTTTTACAGTGACAGACTACAAATCACCTACAGATACAATTACAAAGAAAAAATCAGTCTCGTGTCATGCCAGCAGTAAAGCAACATGAGACCATTCATGTGTAGGGTTGCTTTTCAGTCAAGGGAGTGGGCTCACTCACAATTCGGCCTGAGAACACAGCCATGAATAAAGAATGGAACAAAAACCTCCTCTGAGAGCAACTTCTCCCAACCATCCAAGAAGAGTTTGGTGACGTACTGTACAATGCCTTTTCCAGCATGATGGAGCTCCTCGCCATAGGGCAAAAGTGATAACTAAGTGGCTCGGAGAACAAAACATTTGTGGTCAATACTCATGAGGAGGGTGGACAAACAAAACCCCACAAATTCTGACAAACTCCAAGTATTGATTATGCAAGAAGGAACCGCCATCAATCAGAATGAGGCGCAGAAGTTGATTGACAACATGCCAGGTTGAATTGCAGAGATCTTGAAAAATCAGGGTCAACACTACAAATATTGACTTTTTGCATAAAATGAATGTAAATGTCAATAAAAGCCTTTGACACTTGAAATGAAATGCTTGTAATTATTGTATACTTCAGTATACCAGAGTAACATCTGACAAAAAGATCTAAAAACACTGACTTTATGTAAATGTATCATTTGTGTCACTCTCAACACTTTCATCCACAGCTTTAGATATTATGCAGTTTGGATGTTGTGTGAACACCGTGTTATATAGTTAACAAAACTTTGTAAGATACTGTAGTTTAAGCACTGTGTTGAACTTAGTTTGTAGTGCAAAATTAAATTTTACTTTCAAATAAATGTCCCTTTTTCCCCCCATCTTTCTCTCTTTCTTTTGCTTTCACAGGTTTGAAAAATAGAGAAGAAACATTACAACACTTACAGTAAAAGCCACAGACTTAAAAGAGTGATGTGCGTACAGTACATGAGACATGTACTCACGAAGTCTGGAAGGCTGTTGCATTCTGTCTGCTACTGTATTACTGTCCTGTTATAAACCTTAGGGGATGATTGACGGCCATGCGGTCGCTTGATGCATAACTATAACTGGGAGCTACAGTACCATCATGTACCGAAGTCAAAAGTCGGTGTAAGAGGAGGACACTGGCGA
The DNA here is from genome assembly GCA_030014275.1 of Clariallabes melas. Classification (NCBI taxonomy): domain Eukaryota; kingdom Metazoa; phylum Chordata; class Actinopteri; order Siluriformes; family Clariidae; genus Clariallabes; species Clariallabes melas. Next base: position 4,203,907 of record JAQMYI010000019.1, read on the forward strand.
TGCTGTAAAGTGAGGTTTTGTTCAATAATTTGGTGTGAATACAGTTCATGTTAAACAAGAGGTCAACAACAGGTCAAATTTAGAATTAGAATAACCATATATTGTGACAAGCAGTAATCTGTGTTCAGTTCCAACACTCCCTGGATATTTACCTTGCAAAAAATAGAAGAAAAAAAATTGACCATCTTATGTTTGCTAACAGGCTACAGATGATAAATTATAAATAACTTGTTCCCTGTGTATCAAACTTGATGAGGCACAAAACCAAAGCAACTGTGCATTTGTTTTTCGGCACACATGCTTACTGGAGTACACACACACACACACACACACACACACACATAGCCCAAGATTAGCAATCAAAAACAATAACCTTATCCAAATATTTATTAGGGTCATAAATCATAACTCATGCACCAGTATCCTGTAGGGAGATTCGAGACGGTTATGAGCAAGAGGCAAATATACTATAAAAATTTTACGATGCCGTAGAGGCCAGAAACGGACGGCAGACATTACAATAAGCAATATACTCCTCATGGTTCTCCAATAAACACGTTAAGTAATGACAGCTAATTTCAGTCTGGGCCTGATGAATTGCTCTTTGCGGTAGGGTTGACAAGATAATCAGACTTCGCTGTTGTAAGATTTAAGGAATTTCATTAAAAACAAGGTTTTATTTGTATTTCTTTCTTTGCTTTTTATTGTTTTCCTGTGTTGAGGTATGAAACGTTTAGATGTTTTGTCATTTCCTGAAATGAAGGTAAAATGTGTTCATATTGAAAGCTGGAATATGTGCGTGTGCCTGGGTCTGTGTCTGTGTGTGCATGTGTGTTTGCTCTATCTTCCCTTTTTATCTCTCGAATAAACGTCTGCTGTTAACTCCCAGTCCATCACCTATTGTTCGTTTTTCCCAGAACCAAATAAGCTGATAATATTAACATGGAATAGGTGAAAGAGTGAGTTCTATTGACCCAAGTATTGCAGATCCTTTATCTCTACGCTGAACAAACTGTGACTCTGTGCTTAATCTCCACCCAATCATAATGAACAGTCCAGGTGAAGGGTCCTTTTTTTTTCGCCCACCGTTCAATATGCCCGGCGTTGGTGCGTGTCTTTAATTCCGGCTGAAGAAGCAAGGACAAGAAAACATATCCAAGGCCAGACCTTCATAAACCACAGGCCTTCTGTTTGGAAACACTCAATATATGGCTGTCGTGTGTACACAGTGGGTCGTATATGATGTCTTTCTTCTGGTACCGAGGACTCATAAATCTCCTGTGTGACGCCCTTACTCTATGCAGAAAGCATATGGGCAGTACATACATGAAGCCATGCAGACATGTCGAAATACAGTACACTGCAAGACCTGTATTAGACCAGATTTTATGTTCAAATCCCATAATGCTGTTTGGTCCGCTCACGACACTAACGTTCTCTTTTCTATATAACATCGCAATTTGTTTCCCAGAAATATATAACCTCCAAAGAGCGGATTTTACTGCCTGAAGTGTCATCTCAGTGTCTTTTTGAGCTAAGTTCCAAATCCCCAGCTATTCCATGCGCTGTATAATTGTTCCTTTGGGGATAAAAATAAAATTCAGATGAAATGGGCGCATCGTTTTTTCCGGAAGGTTTCTGGAATCCTGTTCTCACCAACAATTTCTGTCAAAGAGCGTTAATCTCACCCGGAATTGGAAATGTGTTTTTAGTGCTTTCGTGCTCGTTGTTTCTCAGTCTCCAGCAGAAAAAAATATAAAGGCAACCTGCCTTTATTTTGTGCCACACACCCTGTGCCACTGATGCCAACATGCTCCGGACGGCTGCCGACGACAGGTAAAAGATGAGTGGATCCAGGCAGGCGTTGAAAGTGCTGAGTAGCAGCGCCTTGTCCCTCCATTCAGGGCTGCGTCTGGTGATGAATCCGACCACGTGCGAGACGTTGTAGGGTCCAAAGCACAGAGCGAACACCAGCAGCGTGCCCAAGGCAAGTCCAATGGCTCGAAGCTTCCTCCGTCTGCCAATGTTTGGCAAACGCGACAGGATGCAAATGAAGTTGATGTAGCAGAAAGTGCAGATGAGCAGCGGGATGCAGAAGAGCACGATGCACAGCTCCAAGCGTACAGGCAGCAGAATTTGCAGCTGGGCATCTGTAAACTCTTCGTAACACACGTTCCTAGACGGTGGCCCTGTCCCAGCTGGGTTGTAGTAAGGCACGACGTAGACAATGCTAAGATGGAGCATGGAGAGCGCCCAGAGGAAGACGGAGGCCAACACGGCATAAATGGGTCGTCGTCTCATCGAATGCTGAATGGGGAAAGCAACACCCAGATATCGCTCAACACTTACTGCAGTGAGAAAAAACGCACTGTTGTAGATGGTCATGTAGAAGACGAAGCCAGATAGCGGGCACAGGAAGTACGGCATGTTCCATTGCATGCCGTCGACCACTTCTTGCATCTTAAACGGCAGAAAGAGAAGGAATAGCAGGTCGGAGACGGTCAGGTTGAGCAGGAGGATGTCGATGGGCACTGGCTTTCTCCACACCTTACAGCTGAACGTGTAGAAGGCCAGAATGTTGCAGGGGAAGCCTGTGACGAAGGTGATGATGTAGACCGAAAGGCAAAGGATGGTCTTGCACTCCTGCATGGCTTGCTTGTTGGAAAAATGTATTTGCCAGGAGGCCTTACCTCATTTTTTTTGTCAGTCCTGAAAAACACAAAAAAGGAAAACAGCATTAGGCGTGGGATATTGTACTTATTGTACTAGGAAAGTGTGAATGTTTTTGTAAGGGAAGAGAAGAAAAAGGGGAGGGAAGGGAAGAAGAAAAGATGGATATGGACACATTTACTTCGGGAGCTTGATGAGGAACAGACATGAGGGTAAGCAAAGATGTACTAGAACGCACATAAGATTAAGGTAAAGCCTAAGCATAGATTCAGATTTCTGGGTGTGGAGGCCAACACGGGATAACTTGGTCATCGTGTCATCGAATGCTGAATGGGGAAAGCAACACCCACATAGCATTGAATTTGCATTGTAATGTCTCTATACATGGTTTTTGAGAAGAAGGTGTATAAAAGTTAAGCTTCCATTTTTGTGCATCAAACAGTAATTGGGAACTAAATGCATAAAGGAACACGTATTGAGCATGTCATTTGGACATGTCAGACCACATGCACCACAGGATTGGTCTAAAGATTAGTCCGAGCCAAATTTGTAACTTTCTTAATGTGCATAGAATTGACCAAGTTCAATTGAAATACTGTTTGTTGCTCTGTTGCTTTGCTGTTTGCTCTGGTCATGGAAACTGTGCCTCAGTGTCACATACATGAGTAGAAAATAAATGATCACTTCTAGCTTTGAATACAGGGTAATACTGATAGGAACATTGGCTAAGCCACACAGACCTAGAGTAAAATAAATACTTGAATACCAGAGCAACGTGTGATGCTTTATTTACTTTGCTTTTCTTCTGTTATACCACCTTCGTTGTAAGTCTAAGATTGTAATTTTGCTGGGGAGAAAAAGTTGAGTATGTCATAACAAGCCACTGGGTTGTTATGACACATCCCACTATGTGTCATAGCTGAGTGTTGGAACAATGCCACGTTTCTGGGTTAGGATTGCTTCATCCTGAAGTTCTGTCTGCTAAGCCTGAGTTACAGAGACGATTTTACAGAGCAATAAACACTTACTCAGCTGCCAGTAAGTTGTAATCTGTAATATAAGCGATAATATTTATTGCGATATACAGTACATTCCACAGTAAGCATGCAATGAATACAGTTTATGTTTAATTGTGTCAGGGCTTTTTTGCAAATATACTCGGATATTATATTAATTTAAACTCTAAAATTTGTATCTAAGCATGTTATATACAGTAAATAAACGTGGGCTTAACATGTTTAAAAATATTTTATATATGCACATTTGGGAAAAGTTCTTACCCAAGATGGGCAAAGAACCATATCCTTTCACTCACTGAAATACTTCCCCTTCCGCTCATTGAAAATGTCAAAATGTCACGACTTTTTCTAAGACTATTTTTACTTCAAAAAATTCCATTGTTGCCACTTTATGCCATTTTGTAATTCATTTAAACATAAAAATATGCAAAAATGCAAGCATACAAATATTAAATATATATATATATATATATATACAAAAATGTACAAACCCTGATGTCTAAACATGGTTCTTCGGGACTTTGTATCTTTACTGACCTTGATTTGCAGCATACAAATAACAGCAATGAAAAATTCTTAAAATAATTACAAAAGTAAAAATGTATTTAAAAAAGCTTTGAAATTTCAAAATTCCAAGTATTTCAATGAATGCCTTGTAAAGAGTAAAATATAGAGTAACTATAAAATAGTCAGGTGAGCCTAAGAAGTCTAAGAAATACACTTGTGTGGGTTAGTATAATGGGTTTTTCCATAGTTCGGAGCTCATAATGACCTAAAAGGTTCTAGTTCTAGTTTCCAATGGAACAGCATTCTTTTTGCAGAGTCCTTTTTATGGATTCTTTAAAGATTGCATATAATATTCCTTTTTAAACTAGTTAACTCATTTTAACTAGTTAGTCATAATTTTATTGTGTGTCTGTAAATTAAACTCAGATTATGCATTCTGGCTGCTTGATTTTCTTACACGAGGCAGGGTACACCCTGGACAGGGTGCCAATCCATCACAGGGCACCTTTAGGTTTTAGTTTTGGTCTTTTAGCTGAAATGCCATTTAATTAAAAACTAAAGTTAAAATAGGCAGGGGTTCTACATTTGATCTTTTTACATACACAAATTGCTTGAACAACATCAGAGTAATTAATATAGTAACGAGTTTAGCAAATGCATTATCGCTTCCTAAAACGATCTACTTTGAAGCCCTCTCTGATAGAGAAAAACTTCTAAGGTGTTCTCAGCAGGACAAATCAATAACCTTTTTGCTTCTGGGAATAGTGGCTAAATAAATTGCTTTAAATGACAATTACTTAGATTTTAAATGGTTCCTTGTAAAATTAAAAGTTTGTAGCAAAAGCTCTAGCTTGGAATTCTTTTTAATAAAGAAATAGTTTTTTGTATTTGGCTTTGCAAAGAACCTTCATGGGTTCATTCAGATGGACAAAATCTGTTTACTCTAGTTCCATAAATTAAGGTTAAATACAGTAATTAAGGGTTTATGACTCCCTAAATATATATAATTTAGAACATTTTTGATAAGAACACACACTAGAGCATTTACATTTACATTTAGGCATTTGGCAGACCTACAAAAAGTGCTTTGAAGTTTACATCATTGGATAGATACTTACACTGGGTTACTAGGTTACTAACCAAGTGCCATTAGTCAAACACAACTGGGATGGGATTTTTTGTTGTTGTTGTTGTTTTTTGGAGGGGGCGGTTAGTCTATGTATTGAAGAAATACTTGTGTTGTGTTTATGAATTGGCTCGGTATAATTATAAGTGCATAGCTTTTGAAAAATTCTGATATAGAATCAACACTTGCAGGGTTTTACACTCAAAAAAGATTGTGCAGCTTTTACATATTGATATTAGATCTATTTAACTTGAATAAATAAAATTTGTGATGTGCATAAATTATTTTTCTTTGTTTGTTTGTTTGTTTTTACTATTATTTACCATTATTTATTTTTTGTCCAATTTCCATTCAAGGGCTGTATTGAAAGTACTGCAAACATGGGCATAACTTTTTTTATTAACTGACATACAGTAGGTTGTTCAAATAGCAACTCTTAGTAGCGAAACTTTTCCTCTATACAAGGTATATACTCAATATTGTCTCCGTCACAAGCCATGCATTCGTGCCACGTCAAACCCAACTCTTGAATCCTCTTTGAAAAACCCCCTTTTGTCACAGTTGACGGTCTCTCACTGCATGGTTTTGTTTTCAATGCTGGTTTCTCCTTCCTGAAACTTCTTCATCTATCTGTGCACATTGCTCTTGTCAGTAGTGGCATCTATGTAAACGTTCTGTAGCGCAGTGGGAGACCTTCAACTGTGACAATTCACCATTGTTTCAAGAACATAGCACGAGTCAGTTGCTTTGAATGCAGTGTAATTAATATGTCAAATCCATTACTGCAAATTGTACTGTTTTGTTGTTAAGGAATCATACAGTCCCAAAAGAAAAATAGTTTAAAGCATGTACTGATATTTTTGTACAGTTTGTAATGTTTGTCAGAATCTTTCATGGTTCTTTTTTTTTTTCAGGGATAAAATGTAGAACTTGGGTTAAATGTCATTTACTTAAAATATTTCATGTAGTTTAATTAATATAGATTCTATAATTAAGAGTGCAGTGGTTATTTAACTATAGGTTATGGGGAAGTACTTGCAAGCATCGACTGGATGTAGAACCTTCAAGGCATCCTTCAGAAGGACGCTTAAGGGGTTGTACATTTGATTTAAGCTTCTTCAGGAACACAAACTGTTTAAAATGTCATTTAATTTTATTACAATTTTCTAACGATCTTTTGGTATATTTATGATTTAGCTTTTTGTTTGCTTGTTTTTTTGAAAGAATTATTTCCACGGCTATGAGATGTAATGAAATGTAGTGAAATTTCAATTAAAATGCGAATAAAAACAAATATTGGACACAAATATTATTATTATTATTATTATTATTATTGTTGTTGTTGTTGTTGTTGATAATAATAATATGTTTAATTTTATACCAAAGAGAAACCATCCACCAGGATACCTTATCCATCTTCCCTTTCTTTCAAGTTTACTACTTTTCTTCATGAATTGAAACAATGCATGACACTAAATTGTGCCTCACACTCAACTCCCTCTCCAGGAAATAAATAATTAATCAGCTCTTTCTATTTATAAAAGTGCTGGCATTACCTTCCGACTTCTTCATGTGCATTCCCGCCTTGTGGACGAAAAAGATACCAGATTGCGAAAGGCAGAAAAATGAAGAGTGATCTAATACTCCTTCAATGCTGTGGTCTGCTCTCAGTACTGCGACTGGGGGGAAAAGAAAAGGAGGAGTGGTGCTTATCTCAGTGCTGTCGAGCAGTAGATGGTCATGTTGACATGGTTTGCTTTTGATTGGAGGTGAGGGTCTATCTGCGGCCGGCTTCCTCACTGTCCTCGCCTTAATGTTTGCTCTCAAAATTTGATCATGGAAAATTAATAAGCCTGAGCCACCCGAACTCTCTATCAGCTCTCAGTGGATACTCTCCCTGCTGTATGTTATTGTGTCTGTGAGAACAGGGTGTGTGTGTGTGCGTACGGGTCAGTAGTTACAGACAGCCCGGCTCTTATCTGGAACTTCAGGTGTGTCTTGATTAGGAAAGTGAGACAGGGAGGACATGGATGAGTGTGTGAGCAGCTTCAGGGAGCCTGGTTCTTATCACGGTGTCTTGATTAGGGGAGAGAGAGGAAGGGACAGGGACAGAAGGGATGAAGGTGTGTGTTGTGTGAATGTCTAGCGCTACAGGCAGTTCTGTACTGTAGTGCATGTGTGTGTGTGTGTGTGTGTGTGTGTGTGTGTGTGTGTGTGTGTGTGTGTGTGTGTTTGTGTGTGTTTGATGTAATTAAGCTACACTACCCCCTCTGTTGCCCAAATCTCACTCTCCAGCTTGCCCCTTTCCACAGCTGTCTCCACATCTTCTATCCTCTCACTGCACAATGTGTGTGTAAACGCCCCTGATAGCACGCTGAATTTTCTCCACCGATTGAAAGGTTCATATCTTATTCAGTAGCTCATGCTCTGGAAAATCCCTACGTGGAAAATAGAGGTGTTTCTGAATACTCTGCAGCTCGGATACCAACACGCTTCCCGGATAAATGATTCAGGAAATGAAGGTTTAAGTAAGGTCTTCACCTTTAGTCTTCGTGCAGACCCATGAGGCTGAGGTTTGATCATTTTATAACATGGGTTTAAAGTAATAAATAAAGATTAAAACACTTGGTGATGTGAGGTTATAGGAAACTAATCAAGACGTAACAATGGAAGAGTTCATGTTACTATGTTGAAGTTGGTTATTTTTCTATAACAGCAGGGTTTCTTTATGTGTTATAAATTATTGAGCAGCATGTGTTGGCGGCACGGTGGCATATGGTTAGCACTGTTACCTCGCACCTCCAGAGTCAAGGGTTTGATTCCCACCTTGAGTTTGCGTGTTCTCCCTATTTTCCGTTGGGTTTCCTCAGGGTACTCCAGTTTCCTCTCACAGTCCAAAGACAGGTAGATTAGGCTAACTGGTGTTCCCAAATTGACCATAGTGTGTGAATAAGTGTGTTGTGTTTGCATGTTTGCATGTGTGCCCTGTAATGGATTGGCACCCTGTCCAGGGTGTACGCCACCTTGTGCCTGAAAATAAAAATAATACTGTATATATATTTTTCTAAAAGTTAGTTAAAATTAATTCTCCAGCCAAAATGCAGATCATTTTTGTATGTATAATTGTTATTTTATTTATTTATTTTTAAACAAAGTAAAGAATATAAATCTGAAACTAAATTAAAAAATAAAAACCAATCAGCGCATTTTGGAATGGAAGCAAGAGTGTAATTTCTTAAATGAACATTTTGGCAGTGGGCGATAAAAAATATTTGATTGTGTGACACCAGCTGTGACCACAAGCAAATAAAATTGTGCTTCACGTTCCAAAAAAGTGTAATTTAGGAAATATTGAAAATAACTGTGCCACACGTCAAACATTCAGATATATTCTGAATTCTAATGTTACATATTGTGGAAAAAGTGCTATTGTTTGGTTCTACAGTACCAAGGTACATAATTTGGTACAATGGTACTGTACATGTAATATAGCATGGTACATGGTTCGATCATATACTGTAGTATTGTACTATGAAACGTTAACCAGGATGCTGTCAAAAATATGTACTACATGTTTATGAACCATAACGGAAATATAGATTCATATAGTATGCTCAACATTGCCATTTTATCTATTATTGTACCCCTAAAGGTTAATATACAATAAATTGTTGAATACCATGGTACTATACTTCTTGGGTACTAGGCTACCAACGTTCAGCAGGTATCTAATATGGGACTGCCTGTGCTATACCATACAAGCAGTATGTACAAACATATCCAATAATATACAGTATGTAAAAACATTTTAGATACCTGCTGAACTTTGGTAACCACTGTGGTACCCAGTAAGTACCATGGTATTCAACATAGTACTGCCAAAGTACTCACTGTCGTCCCTACCATGGTATTCGATGAAGTCCTAGGGACGTCCATGGTAATGTCTGAAGAAGCATGGAAATATTTTTGTATATTATGGTACATATATACACATTTCTTTATATTTTAAATCTAAGTTTCATGGCTAAATTTGACCAATTTGTGCCAATGCCAAACATCGGTTTCAATGGTGCCAGCACCGAAAAACTTGGGCTGTGCACAATGTGAAACATGTATTGTTCTCTGATGAGTCTACCTTCAGTGTCTTTCCCACATCCGGGAGAGTTACGGTGTGGAGAAGCCTCATAGAAGCGTACCACCCAGACTGTAGCATGCCTGGAGTGAAGCATGGGGGTGGAACCATGATGGTTTTGCCTGAAATATCATGGCATTCCCTAGGCCCAATAGATGTGACATTGTGCTAGATGGGCGCGTCACTGCCAAGGACTAACGAACCATTCTGGAGGACCATGTGCACCC
>JAQMYI010000019.1:4283273-4301717 GCA_030014275.1 Clariallabes melas
CCTGGGATAGGCTCCAGGCCCCCCGCGACCCTGATCAAAGGATAAAGCGGTATAGAAGATGAATGAATGAATGAATGCTCATCCTGTGCAGGAGTGTAGGATGGGGTACACATGCATACACACTTATTCGCGCTCTACAGACAATTTGGGAATGCCAATTAATGTACTTCGCGTTTGGACTTTGGAATGTGGGAGGAAACCGAAATACCCGGAGGAAACCCACCAAGCACTGGGACCTGAGGCAGGAAATGAACCCTAGAGGTACGAGACCACTGTGCTAACTGTTACCCCACCGTTTTTCCCAGCAGTGTTACATAAATATAACTTTATTTATATACAAATATATGATAATTATTAGCAAAAAATATTAATAGAAGTAATACTGGTAATCATTAGCAAACAGTATGCTTACCATCAACTTGTACCTCCTGACTTTGATAGTTGATCTCAAAGCAAAAAGAACAACTGAAAGTGTTGTGATAAGTAATGAAATATATTTATAAATGCAAGTCATGAAAATCTAGCTAAATTAAAAATAAATGAAAGTAATTTAAGGGCACAAACTATTATAACCTTAATAACTAATGACTCGTTCTGTTCCGCTTTTCACTTTTGCTCAGCTTTCCCTGGATCGTCTGCATCGATTGACTTCTAGGGCAGGGGTAACGCTGCAGTTACGGTTTGGTGCTAGTGGGAGGAAATTTGGGAATTGAATTCCCTGGACTGCGGGAGAGCCACGATTTGTGACTTAACCCTAAACCGCTTAGTATGTTTATATCCTCAGATATTTATTTGAGACTGCTTTGGATAAAATCATCTAAAATTCTAAATTCAACATGTAAGAGCAGGACAAGGAAGAACAGTCTAGTGTCACAGAAGTAGACTTTTATAAGACATTAAGACAGATATTTTCGAACAAGTAAGCATAAAAAGTTTAATAATAATAATAATAATAATAATAGCAGCATATGATTAAGGATGGAACGCAGTATCTGTAGAAGAAAACTGTTGCACTGTGTTGCAGGATGACCTCATGCTATCTAGCACAAAAAGTCATTTGAAAATGCACTTCTCTGTATCTTATTTTGTTTCTTTTGGAGAAAATCAGATTGAGGGGCTAGTCGCACAAAGCCTTCGAAAGTCAACATTCTCAGAATCAAATCAGCATTTCAGATATGTCATTACAGTAACCTTGCTTGTTCATAACATTTTAGAAAGAAGGAAGCGGAAAATGAAAGCTTTGGTTCCCTTTTTCAATTTTGCTTTGGCATTGCAGAGTATGTACCTATATACAAGTAAATCCTATATTTAGACTGTTAGGTCAGTCACAGGGGAGCATGGTGAACCTGCACGTAGCCATCTCTCCATATTTGCGTAGGTGTGTTTTGGGTTTTCTCTTGCTTCCGGAAACAAAAAGACATTTGCAATATATTCCTTTTTCTCATGCAAAGCCATAACATTATGTCACTGGAACTGCCTTTGTAACATGAAGTTTTAAAGCAATGATCTAAATGCAGCAAGCCTCTATTTATTTAGGTGAAGGTTTCTTACCCTAGCTTGGGTATGACGAATGATGTGGTCCCACTGTTTGAGCAATGCTCTTCAATGATGGTACAATACCATATGCACAGACAGAAGGTTAATAAGCATAATGCTGGCCATATTCTCCAAAGAACTAACTAGGAGATTGTTTTTTTTTTTTTTTCATGATACTTAAAACACTGATCTTTGTGTTACAAGAATTTTTTTCACAACTTCCTAGTGTTAACCCAATGTGCCATTTTGCACAGCCAGTGTGAACCAGGAAGTCCAAAACAGAATGTTTGGTTTTGCACCTTGCAAATGGTTAAGACAAAAATGCTTGTTCTAATGAAAAAAAAAAAATAAAGTCCTGTGTGAACATGTAAAATATTGCCACCATAAAGAAATGCTTAAAATAAATATAAATCAATAAAAAATTATAATAATAATAAACTCCATTCGTCCTTTTGCAGTGGCAGATACCAAAGAGCTTTCAACACCACTTCCATAACATCAAACCAGTCGCTATTATGGAAGGGTGGATGCTTTATTGGCCCCGAAGGAAATTCCAGATAGACTAAAGGCATCGTGAAGTCGGCTAAATATGAGAATATTTCCACGCCAACAAACCAGGATTTTTCCCCAATTTCGTCACCTCTGTGATACTAGCGCTGCCAGCCAGGGACGGTGAGGAATAACACATACACAGTGGGCATTTGTAGACTAGTGACTAGATGCATTCGGTTACTGATCAGCTTCACTTGATCAACACCAATGATCCTTTCTGTTTAACGGGTGCTTTATCATGTCTGACCCTGCACTCTGACCCCAGCTTCTTAACAAAATGAAGAAAATTATTTTGCTGTGCTCTAATATATGTGACCTACTGCATAAACATTTCCTCGTTCTCCTCAATGTCACATCAAGCCAGACTATGAATGGCTCATGGTTATGCAAAGCACGGAGATGAGTTCTATCAAATCTCTTCCATATACATTGATGGGAGAGAGATGATGAATCCATCCCTTCTACCTAGAAGGCTAGAAGATTGGGTCCCTTGTCTACTGGCTATTGATGGCTGTGATGCACCACTTGCACAGTCATTTTATGTGCATGTGTTTCTTGTTGAGGTTTTTTGAGGTTGTTCTTTTTTTTCCCTGTTATTATTATTATTATTATTATTAGTGGGTAAAAGACACTTAGAAGACATTAGCAAAAAAGACATGACATAAACGTTAGAAGACATTTAATATACAATGGAACTGTTGACAGTATATTGTACACCAATCAGCCAGAACATTAAAGCCTTTTGCCCGATATTACAGTATGTATGATCACGTTATGCCACCAAAATGGCTGTGACCCCTTAAGGCATGACCCCACCAGTCCTCTGAAGCTATGCTGTGGTATCTGGCACCAGTTGCAAGGTGCAGCCTCCATGGATCAGACTTGTTTTTCCGATGCATTTCATGAATTCGACTGGATTGATATCTGAGGAATTTAAAAGCAGGCTCAACTACCTTGAACTTTTCCCCTTTTACTGGTATATAATTGATAACATGGCTGTATTTAATTTAGCTTTTTCAATGCAGACCGCTACTCATCCTATCATAAAACTGATCAGATTTGCACTTTCATGTCATCGTGCAGTAAACGTAATGCCACCAATAATATACAGTATTTTTTTTTTCCATTTACTAATGGAAACAAGAAGCTTTCTTCCTATGGGTTTTTTTTTTTCTTTTTTTTTTCGCCCACATATTTTTTTTTTTTTAAACCACACATTCTAATTAAAGCATTTTTTATCTTTCAATCCGCTTCAGGTGATCGACTTAGTGTACCTCAGTGTGTACTCAAACAGCTGTTCTCAGTAAACATCTGGAGAGAGAACATAAAAAACACAGTATTCAGCAATTATTATTATTCTTTGATAAATTGTTAAATGAATGTTTTTTTTTTTTCACAATACAACCACACACACACACACACACACACACGCAGGCAGAGGTAATGAAATTGTTAACGGTATAATTGTGGCAGGTATTAAGCAAAACCAGAACTTCTACCACATGAACCACATTGCATGTCACTCTGCATACATGTTTAGTCAATGTATAATCAAACCGGCTGAGTGTACTGTATAATCTTAATTTATATGTATTGTTTAACTGTTATCAGAGGATCTTATAGCTGCTTTGGGTTGCAGGGTGGGGTCTCCGGCAGGAAATAGACTTCAGCCATGGGTGCACAGGGGCCTTTTGGCCTCTATGGGCATGTGGGCCTTCAGTTCCCCATCAAGCATGAATACAATCCCAGGAAAGCAAGACAAAGCATGAATAGCAGACACATGTCAACATCAACTGTTAAAAGGGGATTACTTCACATTTTGATGCTTTTATCTTTGTTTTACAATGTAAAAAGGATTTACATGTTCCTACAAATAAGAAATTACCATGAAATTAGAAGGTGTTTCCAAACTTTTGACTGGAAGTATAACGAAAGAAACTATGAAAGCACACACTGCACATTCTACCCTGAGATTTTATTATAGAACCATTCGATAAATGTCAAACAAATGAATCAAACAAATTTAAACCACTCGTCCTTTCGTGTTTCTAGGGGCTTGGAGATTCACAGAGCAAAATTCTCACCAAGATAAAGGTCAAGGTGCCTGCAAATTATCGACTTTCACATCCTTTCCCCTTCTGTGAATTTGCTTGACAACCAGTCAAATTTTTATTTAGACACTTTAGCTGATTTAACAGAAAAGCGTCGTTACATAAACAACGCGGCTAAACAGTCACACACTTTCATAAAAAAGATGTATAAAATAATATAATTATAAAACTGATTTTATAAACAATTATAATTATAAAAGATATATCACAATTTATATCAAAATCTGTTTTTATCAAACACTGTCTTCCACAAAATAACCCAAATAAAGTGCAGTTTTAATAATATTAAATAGTGTTTTACTGACAATATAGATAAAAAAACGACCTATTCTTCACTTTAATCCAATTTTCTAGACACAACCCCACAATGTGGAGTAAATTTAAAACCAAGTTACGTACCATGACGCACAGACAAACAATACATTAAAAAAGAAGTAAAACCAATAACATTTGTAATTAGTCAGCCTGCACTCCTCAGCAGAGACAACCACAGCAAATTATTACTTTGTTGTGCTTAGTTTCAAAATCTAATTTGCCCGAGCCCTTCAAGATAACCTCCACCACTCCAAGTCATTAGCATTTTCCAAGTCATTAGCAATAAACAAATGTGCATAATAAATAAGAGCACGTCCGTTTGGTGGCTCTCCTTCATAGTTAGCCGAGCGCTTCGTCCGTGGAGGCGCCGCTAATTGAGCGGCGTCAGAGGAAGCATCTGTGTACCAACTGCTGAATAAACGGCTGTGTGTTCGAAGGCACTAAACAGGAAGATCATTACTTAGCGTTTAGCAGGTTCTTGAGGCTTGTCCTGGTTTTTCTGGTTGGATACGGCTCAAGTTCTGCACACCTCGCTCTGCATTTGTCCACTAATGAGTAGAAAATTACTCCAAAGCAGTAGAGTTTGACTCATATTTGGTCGTAGCTGAGGAAAAAGAAATCAGTATTTATGGTTTTGTCCCGTTTTATTTTTTCCCCCAGGTATGCATGATGCCTTATCATAATGTGGACTGAGCTGTCTCACGGTTTGTGTCTACTTCTGTTGACCTGTAAATAAAAACAGAGAAAAGAAAGAAATGTATGTATATTAATGGCAAACTAAGAGTAAAGTAAATCCTTTTTTATTAAAGTGAGTGCTTGATTTATGATACAAGGGGCGTTCAAGTCAAACCAGGACTTTTTTTTTTTTTTTTACTAGTGCTTAGATATTATCAATATTATCAATAAAGTTATCCATATAACGTTTTCTCAGTACATCAGCCTCCCAGGAGCATGCATGTGGAAATGGCTTGGAACGAGGTCAGGACTGGACGGGTGATATGGCCATAACTCCAAGCTGGAGTTCCTGTAATGTGCAAGTGGTATTGGTGAATGATTGTCTGCTCAGTTCCCACAGATTGATAAATCTAATCCGCAAGCTGGCCACAAGCTATCCGGCGATTCTCAACAATCAGGTCTTCCACTCGATAAGGGCTCACAGGAATAACTGCAGTGGGCTCCAAGCCACTTCGGCTGGGAGCATCATTCACTGACGTACGGCCTTCTTTAAAACGGTCGCACCGCTGAAATATTTGACTAGTCTCATCACTGCAGTGTGGTTGAAGTCTTATGTACATGTAAATAATTTTATGCATTCATCTAGAAGATTTCACCAAAGTCCTCCTTTGACTTAAACACCCCTCATACTTGGAGAACATTATGAAATTGTTAAAATGATAATTTTACGTTTTGTTTTTTTTTTGCAAATATTTAAGAAATAAAATCCACACTGTAATATGCTGTTAAAGACACATCATTGAAAACTGTGTAAATTATTTCATTCTATATTACTTTTACCTATTTGCCCCCTATTTTCTCCAGTTACGTGTTTAACTCTCCTTACACCACAGCGGTTTTTCAGCTATAACAAATTTTATTTGATAGAAAACAACATCAGCTTTGCAGCATCTGTGAATCGACGTCAGAAACAACGTCAGTAACAATGTCAGTTGCCGTTCAAGTCAGGCGTCATGTTATAACACTTGTAAGCAAGATGGAAAAAAATTTGGCCTTGAAATGGAATATGCAAAAAAATTCCGCTTGTGATGCTACTGAGAAATCACAAAGTGCAAAATCCTCTATGCTGGGGCATTTCCCTTAAACGTGTCACTGACATGCATGACACTTAAATACATGGTTAATGGAAGTGTTCTTCTTTAACGTCACTAAATCAATGATCATAAAGTTCCAATAAAGGGTTCAGTAATGCTGTTGGTCTAGCAGGGTTACAAGAGTGCATATATTTCCTATAAACATACTGCTACAATTAACTGTGCACATCACTCTGCATGTCCTCGTTACCACATGAAATTCCACTTCCTTATTTGAATCCGTTACTACAATAGTGTCATTGACATCATAATCACACATATAAAAATAATACCTTCAGGAATATGACTTTTCGCTTTAAAGATGAAAGCGTGTCAACTGAAAGCACGGTCACTGGAAGCAGAAACAAATGACCCCTACTGTTTGTTTGTTTGTTTGTTTGTTTTCTGCCAGCCACACTGAGGGCCTGTAATGCATCTCATGTCCACCAGAGGTCACAACAAGAGTTCTGACTCCATTTTCATGGAAAAATCCACAATTCCTCTTGTTTTCTTTCTATTTCTTGTCAGTTTAACCAATTCTAACATCATTGCGTTCATTCATTTTTGGTGGGCAGAATTTTTACATGAATCATGGGGTAAAAATACACTTTTTATGGGACACTAGTCCATGTCACAGTGCCAAGCCCAAACTCTTTGATGTCTAGGGACTTTTTGATGTAGTCATTCTATCTACATATAGTACACACAGTACGGTATGCTATAATATATGATCTTCACGTCTGGCTAAAATAAGAACAAAATCTTTTGAATGTCACTCTAGGCCTGTGAAGTGAAGTAAAACAGTTTGGTATTATAAATAAGTCTTTATACAAGCATAGTCTCACCTGGTTTGTATGTACTGGGAAGCCCTGTGGGTTGCCAGGCCAGTGTGCATTGGCAGGCATGTGATGGTTCACTGCGAGTGTGTGTAGGTTGTTACGCATGGCTCTTGCATGTCTGGGCATGTGGGAAGGTCTATGTCCATGGTGTATGACCACAGGATGTCTCATCACCTGAACTGGTTTTATAGTGCTCGGTTTCTGTATATGCTGACGTGGCAGTGATTTAAACTCTCCTGGATGGAGAACTGGAGGAGGTGTTGGAGCAGCTTTACCAGTCTGGATGATCTGCCTGGCAGGATAGGTTTGAGTAGGGATTGCCTGAGTTTCAGGATGCTGCAATGCAGCTTGGGTCTGCTGAATTCGGTTTACAAAGGGGCTGGGACTCTGGTTGTTGTGCTGCTGCAAAGCAGCCTGAGTGAGAACATGGGTGTTTGGAGAGGCAGCATTGAGGGGTCCAGTCTGCCTTTGATCTGGACCAGGTTGACTGCTCAAATGAGTTGGATGAACAGTCGTTTGAACAGTTTGACTTGGAAGAACGGATACGTCAATGTTGTCCATGGCACGTGTCCTTTGGGATGTGATGATCTGTGGAGCAGTCTGACGTTGATTCTCAGCACTTGGCTGAGCAACCACATTAGGCTGCGTGTCTTGTCTTGGTACGTTCCGATCCACCCAAGTTCGTCTCTGTGCAGCATTGTGAGCAAGCACTCTCAGCAGGTTTCTTCTCGAAGACCTGGAAACATTCCGAACCTGCTCATCCACAGGTGGCCTCCTGGGCCTTAGAGCTGGTATTGAATGCTCACTGTCTGATTCTGATGAAGTTTGGGATTCATAACTGTCCACTTGGCGATTTGGATATGCAGGTGTACCACGCATACGGTCCCAGGGCATCTGACGCAGACGTGTGTCAGGATCTGAGTCATCGACAGATACGGAGAGTCGGTGGTCGGTGTACTCTGTACGAGTCTGCTCTAAATAAGGACGAGATTCTGCAGTATTTTGCCTCGACCGCCTCTGACTAGGGACACGGTGGTCCCTGCGTTGTCTGTTACTTAAGGTGTTACTGTGGGCAGTCTGTGCTGTATTATGCATATTTTCTGTGCGTGTCTGAGGACTGGAGTGCATTCCACTGACATGATGGAGATTTGCTTGATTAGGGTTAGCAAGCTCCTGATGAACGGTACTGCTTTCTTGAGCATTGTAGGGCATGGTGTTCTGGTTAGGCTGTCCTGATGAAGGTGGATTCGCATTGAGGCTGACTTGCACAGTGTGCGGTTGTGTGGCTGCATTCTGTTGCTGTGGTAGTGGATTAAGATTTATAAAGACTGTGTGAGGTCCTGAGTCAGTCTGGCCAGTCTGTATAAGAATATTTGGGTTCTGCTGGCCCGCTTGCTGGAACGAGCCTGGGGTCTGTCGATTTGAATTATTGTTTCGCTGATTATGGTGTAAGTTAGTGCTGGAGTTGAGGGTGGCATTATTGGAGAACATGTCAGCATTAAGATGGTCATTGGGCTGAGTGGCATTGGTGTTGGCTATTCTGTTTGCCGTCAGTATATCGTCGTTGTTGTTGTTGTTGTGTTGGCCGCTGGTTTGTTGATTTTTAGAATGATTGAGTCTGTTATCGTTGTGCAATGGCGGGTCAGGTTGGTCACCCTGGCCAAGAAACCCATGATTATCATAGCCATTATGTGGTGCTGGAACGACCTGAGAGAGGAAATCAAATCACATTGTTGAAATCCAAATCATGTACCTGTGGTAAACAAATAGACGAGACTGTTTTCTTACTGTTGGCCTGTTGTGTAAGTTTTCCTTCTGCTGTCCAATGACTGTCCTGAGTCTCTGATCAACTGCAACAGGTGAAGCTAATCAATATGACTTACAGATGGCATTCATAGCTAGACATCATGAAAGATGAGTTTTACCTCTCCGCTGACGTAGTATCAGAATGATGGCGACAATAATCAAGACCAGGGCCACAAAACAGGCGACAACAATTCCAGCGACTGCACCTGCACTCAGACACGTGCCTATAGGCGGGAAAAATGTGTGTTTGAGTGTCCATCAAAATAATAGAGGGTAAACTTGCTGTAATAATTAAAATGCTAATTATTTTTAGTCATAATAACAAAGATACCATCCCATAATAAACTTTCCTAGATTATTTAATACAAATTGCTGGGCAGCAATAATTATTTACTTGTCTGGTTTTAACATAAAAATGATTATAATTTTTTTAATGCCACTCAAATTTAATAAAAAAACAAATACAGTGGAACCTCGGATTACGAGTAACGCGGTTTACGAGTGTTCCGCAAGACGAGCAACGATTTTTTAAAAATTTTGACTTGAAAAACGAGCGTTGACTTAGTTTACGAGCACCGAGTGTCATGTATCACGCATGCGCTTCTTGTTTTGACGCCGAGCTTCACGTCATCACAACTGAGCCAAGGGTTTTTCTCTCTCTTGCGGAGCGGAATTGTAGGAAATCGTCTCCCCTGCTGGGTGAATACACACACACACACACACAGCGCGTGTGGAATACTTTACTTTACAGCAGTGATTCCGTTAGTATGCGCTCACGTGAGTGTGACTAGCAATGTTGCTTGCTAATTTTTAAACGGTTTTAAAAACGGTCTCTCCATTAATGTATGTGTGTGTGTGTGTGTGTGTGTGTGTGTGTGTGTGTGTATAAAATGTGCGTGCAGCGCCTGCGTGCACAAACGGAAACACTTAATTTGTTAATTTGTTTTATTTTTACTTTATATTTTGTGTTAATTATTTTTATGTATTTATTTTTTGGGGCTGTAGAACGAATAATTTGAGTTTCCATTATTTCCTATGGGAAAATTAAATTTGGTTAACAAGTGTTTTGGAATACGAGCCCGCTTCCGGAACGAATTATGCTCGTAATCTGAGGTTCCAGTGTATAAACAAACCGAAAATATTTAAGTCATGATGAGTTATATATTTATTGTAATATGGAAATGCAACACAGGGAATACTAACACTGTAGACGGGTAATAGGCTTTTCCGTACTGTATATACCGTCCAGTGCAAAAGTCTGCTTAAGTTAGATGCTTTTTTTAATGCTAAAATGATTCATAGGTCACTTTGTAGTGTAACAAACTAAAATCATTCCTCTAAAACTGCTCAAGTACAGGGACTGGACTGACAATTAGCGCCAAAAATGAGAGGCAAAAACTCCTTCAGGAAGCCTGGAGAACTATTCCTCTACTATTCCTCTGGAGTACTAAGGTTTGGCTCTTTGAAATGCAAAATATAAACACATAAGGGATGACTCACCCCTTTTTCACAATACTACAGTATACATGCAGAGGGTTTTGTGTGAATTTAGCTGTGATATTATTTTGAGACTCAGTATAATAGAGAAGCCAACATGAATAGGTTTGTCTCCATTAAGTTTCCATACAGATCCCATGGTAAAATATCCCTAAACAATTCTCATCAATCGGCAGAAATATGAGCAAGCAAACTTCAGCTAGGTTTCAGCTTTTAAGACCAACAAACAGAATTTTAGTTTCGGGTGGATTTTAAGTCAACTCTATATGACCTGAAGAAAAACAAGAACAAGATGGAGTTGATTTATAATGATGATTTAAAAACATAAGTTCTTTTTTTTTTTTCATTTTAAATCGACTCACTTGCTGTGCTTCTCCAGTCAAGCATTTGAGAGTAGAAAAACAGCACAGGAATAACTCACCCACGATGCTAAGGCTCGTCTGCTGCTGCGTCGTTTGTGTCGTGATGCTGTTACGAGCTGAGCATGTGTACTGCCCACTCTGATTGGTGGAAAAAATCTGCAAATTCAGCGTGCCACTGTTTGCCTGGCTGGCTGTCAGTGGTACACCATTGAACTGCCATGACAAGAGAGCAGGTGGCAAAGAGACAGCGGTGCAGGTGAGCTGGACTGTCTGGCCAATGGTAGCGTCTCCTCCGCCAACACAATTGGAGGATGATTTCGTCACCTGAGGAGTGTCTGGGCCATCTGAAGGCAATATGACATTATATATATGAATAATTAATGTAATAAAAATTTCTATAAAAAATTTCAAATAAGCATTAGGAATAACAAAAGTTTAGCTGTTTAAGCAACACTTATATAAATCCAAAACGTCAATGCCAATGGATAGAAGTTGTTGATTAATTCTCTATAAAAGCAGCTATGGCAAAACACTGATTAACACTGATTAAAATGTGCTGTAATGAATAAATATCCAAGAGGTGTTCAAGTCAAACTTGATCGCGCAGAATCAAACAGAACACAGTAATGAGAGTTAAAAACTCCCTTTATTTCTGAATATAATCTCCTGCTACACTAATGCACTTATCCGGGTTGCATTAGTGCTTGGATAGGTGGAGAGTTTTCAGTACGCCAGAGCCATGATCGCACTGCCGATTTCATGAATGAAACGCTGGCCTCCCAGGAACTCCTTTAACAATGCAAACATTTGGAAATGGCTTGGAGTGCCGTCAGGACTAGACGGGGGATATGGCAATAACTCCCAGACAGGTTGCTGTAATTTGCAAGTGGTATTGGTGCATGATTGTCTGCTCAGTTCCCACAGATTAATAAATCTAATCCGCAAGCTGGCCACAAGCTCTCCGGCGATTCTCAAGGTCAGGTCTTCCACTC
The DNA here is from genome assembly GCA_030014275.1 of Clariallabes melas. Classification (NCBI taxonomy): domain Eukaryota; kingdom Metazoa; phylum Chordata; class Actinopteri; order Siluriformes; family Clariidae; genus Clariallabes; species Clariallabes melas. Next base: position 4,295,092 of record JAQMYI010000019.1, read on the forward strand.
GATAAGGGCTCACAGGAACAACTGCAGTGGGCTCCAAGCCACCTCGGCTGGGAGCATCATTCACTGACGTATTACGGCCATCTTTAAAACGGTCGCACCGTTGAAATATTTTACTAGTCTCATAACTGCAGTGTGTCTTATGTACATGTAAATCATTTTATGCCTTCATCTAGAAGATTTCACCAAAGTTCTGCTTTGACTTAAACACCCCTCATACTTGGAGAACATTATGAAATTGTTAAAATGATAATTTTACGTTTTTTTTTTTTTTTTTGCAAATATTTAATAAATAAAATCCACACTGTAATATTCTGTTAAAGACACAAAATTGAAAACTGTGTAAATTATTTAATTCTATATTACTTTTACCTATTCGGTCCCTATTTTCCCCAAAGTGTTTAACTCTCCTTACACCACAGCGGTTTTTCAGCTATAACAATTTTCATTCAATAAAAAACATCATACATTTTACCCATTTACAGCTGTGCAACGTCAGTAAGAACGTCAGTTGCCGTTCAAGTCAGACGTCATGTTATAACACTTGTAAGCAAGGTGGAAAAAAATGTGGCCTTGAAATGGAATAAGCTAAATAAAATTCCGCTCGTGATGTTACTGAGAAATCACAAAGTGCAAAGTCCTCTGTGCTGGGGCATTTCCCTAAACTTAAACGCGTCACTGACATAAACGTGTCGAGCATCACTGACATCTGCTCAGTTCACCACAGACAGATGCGTCTCTTCCGGCAGTTATCCATTGATTTTCAAGGATCAGGTGTTCCACTTGCTGAATGTTCACCGTACTGGTGCAGACCGTACTGTTGGATCATGGCATTCGTCTCGTTGTGCTTGACATCTTTTGTAAATGTCAACCGATTTTACGTTCTCATTCGTGAGAAAGTCCCAGACTGACATGAACGGCCCCTTGTACAATGTGATGTCCTTAAATTAAAAAATAATTGCTGTGATATCAAAAGATTATATTTAAAGGCGGAAAATATGCCACCTGGAAATACCTATATGTAGCACACCTCATTGTTTTGTTTTTTCAAGTTCTGTTCTGTCCCTAGACAAATATTAACGTTAGACTTACAGTACACAGTGAGGCTTGCCGTGGCAGTCTGGCTACTGATGGGGTTACTAACGGTGCAGCTGTACTGGCCGGCATCGTTTCTGTTCACTGGGTTGATAATCAGAGACCCGGCGTTGATGGTGAAGCGAGGGTCCGAGGGAAGATTGGAGCTACCTTTTCCCCATATCACGCTGGTGCCGGAGCCTGCAGTCCAGCTGCACGTTAAGGAAGCGTTGCCACCCTCAATAACCACAGAGGGGACGAACAGGGTCACTCCACTCACCGCAACTTCATAGGAAAATCACAAATTATCATTTTAGACATTAAAATATACCATATGTTTAACACCACATACTGTATGAGTATGTACAGTATGGGGGGGGGGGGTGTTTTTCACATCAACCTTCTACAGTACAGTATGTACCATGATTATTCTAAATTATGACTAAATATTTAAACAGCAACACTTCTACCTCCTTATCTAATGTTAATACTTGTTCCACCCATCCTGTGTTTTCACAACCATGATTTCCTGGACGTCTGAACAAGGCATGCCTTAAATCTTAGTCCTCCCCTATTTTTTTTGGATTAGATTAGATTCAGTGCCATTGTACGAAGTACATGTACAGACTGAATAAAATGCAGTTTCATCTAGTTGAATTAATGACCAGGCAACTAAATGTAAATGTAAAGCTGGCCACTGTAAAATGACGATGTATGTGCAATTATTTGCAATGTAGTACGCTCATTATGAATCAAATATCAAAAGTATTCTCCATGGTTTTCAGTTAATCCTCCAGATTGGAGGAAATAAAAATAAAAGATAAAGGCAGTAAAAGATAATCATCACTATGTTTTATTTTAATACTGTCCATTTCAAATGAATATTTAGTATATTTATGCAAATATATATAAATCCAATTCTTACCGTAAACAGACAAAGTGACGGAGCGCGAGTTGGTGGCCAGGCCGGTGGAAGCGGACGGTGTTACAGTGACCGTGTAGTTTCCAGCATCGTTGAGTTGGCTGCTGCTGATTGTGAGCTGGGTCGCAGTGATGCTCACTCTCCCTTGGTACTGGGAAAGTGGATTAATCACAGCCTGGCCGTTGATCCACTGACCCAGAGTGCCTCCTCCGGGAGCAAACCACGTGATGGAGAAGACATTGGAGATGGTCTGAACTGTGAACACGGCATTGCCTCCTGTAGCTGCCAGCACAGGCGAGCTCTGGAACTGAACGGGCACCGGGTCCTGACATGACGTTAGAGGAAGCACTGAGGAAAACGTGTGATTAAAAAATAAATTATTATTATTTGACACAGTACACCTTTTTCTATTCACTTACACTAAATAACAGACAAAAATACCAGCAACTTCACTACATGTTGCCTTTATTGTTCTGGTTATGCTTTCCAAGTATTTCATTATAAACTAGATCATTTAAACTCCTTAACGGCAACCTGTTATTTATCCTTTAGTCATTTGTAGACAGTCTTCAATATGCGTTTATCCAAAAAAAATACATAATGGGAAAAAAAAAACATTCCTGAGGTTAAAAAAAACTATTAGATTCCCCTCTATTGTGATCTCATATAAGACGATCCCCTCCACCCTGTTTCTGATCGTTATCTGAAAAGTATTTCAGCTGAAGCGTTAACTAACGTATAATTTGGTGGAGCTCTGAGACCTGTTGTAACTTTATAAAAACATTTTATATTTAAAAAATTATTTGTAAAATATTCCGCCTTTAAAACATAATGTTTACTTGTTTATTAGGACCTGTACTAAAATATATGATGCTCTATCTTCATCCTAACAGACATTAGGATGTTACTCTGTGCAAGACTGAATCCTGAATGTTTTCACAGTCATTACTCTTCACATCAGGTCTGGACATCTTGGTGTCTATGGAATTCCCTTGACGCCCCACTATAACCATCAGATGTAGTATCCTTTTACTGTTGTGATTAACCTACACTCTCCATGGACGGCATTCCACACGAGTTTCAAGCATGTCAGTGAAAATTTACCCAATCAGCCAAAAAGTCTGGCAAGGATTCTTGGCATGCATTCAAGCATTTCAACATACCCGAAAGTCTTCAGTGGGGTTAAGGTCAGGGCTATGTATAGGCCATTCTAGTTCATCGTATCTTCATAAACTTCCCTGTGTGCACAGTTGCAGCCTTATGAAGTAATCTTACACAACTGTGTACTTTCAACTTTCTCACATGAAGCAGCATGACTTTGAGGAGCAATTTGGTAAGTTTAGTGTAAGTAATGAAATTAAACATAATCTAACATGATCGGAAATCAAAAAAATGTTATGGGTCTCTGCAAGTCAAATCTATATTCTGCCATGTGCTTATCCTAGTTCAGCTGCTACTTCTACTTCTCTCACTCTTTATTCACCTCTCCCTATTTTAGGTTGGGGTACATAGTCCTGACCTTAACCCCACTTTCGCTGTATGGAAACTGTGTGATCTTATCTCTCTGCCCTAAACAACAACAGCAGCAAGTGTGTTAGCTAATTTGGGGTCATTTGCATGTAGATCTGCCTCCATCTTTGTAATTTTTTACAGCAGAAGTAAATGAGTCCATGCTGAAATTAAGACAGGGTTAATACGGGCTGCACACTGAGACAAGGCTGAAAACATGATTGTAACCCACACAGAAACACTGCACAGAGAGTATTCCAGGCTCGAGATTAATCCGGGACCCAGCAACATTCCCTGCTGCACCTGCTTGCATTTATGAGAACATTGTGCAACACGGTTTGGGTTATGAAATGCATAACATGAATGAAAACAATGTCTGTTCTGCTTTAAATAGGTTTTTTGACATGCAAATGTCATTGAAAAAAATCCTGTCTGACTAGTTAACCAACTTTTCTTGCACTCTCGTAAATGCACAAAAGCTGACTAAGAGTTTTTAGTATCGACCACATGATATGCTCTACTTACAGTAAAGCAGCATTAGCGTTTATACTGCTGTGTAAATAATTGAAACACTTACAATTACAAAAAGACACCTTTGTAACACTGCTACACTGAAAATTTCAGGTTCAAACCCCAGCACTACCAAGTTGACAATTTTCTAAAAGCTGTTAGTTCTGGCATTGCAGTGCTATGAATGTTTTCACCCAAATCAACTTACTCTTGAGGCAGGATAAAACTGAGCAGTTCAGGGTCTAATGTTTTGCAAAAGAGTGCCAGTTTCGCAAGGCTAGGATTTAAACTCACAACCTTACGATCAATAGACCGATGTCTCGCCAATGGCGCTACGACTGCCCTGAGCTATCGTTTTAACCAGGCTTCCAAATCTGTATATTTCAGCTCAAACAGAAGAAGGATCAGGCCATCAGAAATATGTTTTTTAAGCTACCATTAAAGCTGTCTGAAACTCTTTAAAACTGTGTTAAGATATAGTGAGTGTGAGGAAATTAAAACGCACTGGGATCAGACCACCATCATAACTGACATGTGAATGGGAATGCTCATCGATGCATCGCGAACTGCAACTGATCCACTGAGCCATTGCCCAAACCAGAAAATATGTCATTTTTGAAAGACTGGTTGTAAATCATACTGAACAGAAGAGCTCCCCAATAGTCTGCCACTTAGATAATAGATACATCCAACACTATACCAGCAGAGAGAAAGACAGCTTCCCAGTGAGTTTCCTTAGCAGAGAATGCGATTAAAGATTTCGAAATGTACTGTATGGCATTGGATAAGCAAGACATTTCTGCTTAAAAAAAAAAAGAAAAAGAAAAACAATATATGCATTCCAATCACAAATGGTCACTGGAGAAGTGCCAGGTCTGATCTGCCCCATGTGAGATCTGAACACTCAGGATGCAGATTAATGCAATTCCTATTAGCCGTGTAAAAGATGGCAGGGTCATCCTTGAAAAGAGCAAGGCCATTAAAGAATAAAGAATGTTATTCCCGTATGTGCAGTGGAGTTTTAACTTTATCTACACTCTAGTTAAATATAAATTATATAAATATAATCTACAATACTGGTTAAAGATGATCAGGAAAGAATGGTTTATTACAGATTAAAGGTGAAGTTGACAAATTTAGGGGAAATGTTTTTTGTTTTATTTTATTCTTTTGATGATAATGATGATAATCATAGTATTAAACACAAGGTAACTTTGGTCTGGAACATTTTCTGGAATATTAGAAGCTGTGCACACCCACATGCTCGCAAGTTTGAGAATTTTGAAAATATGACCATTTCTTTCTAATCCTACAGGTGGTACATAAGGATGCTCTAAACTGCTCACACATTGCCATCCTGCCCATGGGGTAAAAGTGAATTATTTGCTAAGTTTATTTAGAAATAAACATTGTGGCAGGTGACAAAAAAGATATATTTGCTGCAAGATAAAAAATAATAATTTTTGTTTAATTATTTTTAAGTTAAATCTTAAACTCTTGTATTTAAAGTTAGTTTGTATTGTTTGAATGCTCCCCTTGATCATTTGTGAGAAAACTAATGTTATAACAAATGGGCTTCATTTAATTACTCATGTTCAAGTCATTTGTGAAAGTTCAATAAAGCTACGATATAAAACTTTGAAGGTTTGACTCAATTTTTTAAAAGGTTCAAGGTCTTAAAATTATAACATATTTGGAACAAAATGTATTGTCAATTCAGGATATTTATAAAATATCCAAGGAATATCAATCGAATCCCACATTGGTGTCATATCAGTTGGTTACAGAATCGGATCCCTTTGTCACTTTTGGTCCTGATGTGTTGAAAGCAGAAAAAAAATGGGAAAGCATAAGAATTTGGGTGACTTTGATATGGGCCAAATTTTGATTGCTAGAGGACTCGCCACTCCAAAACTGTAGCTCTTGTGGGATGTTCCCAGGATGCAGTGGTCAGGACATACCAAAAGTGGTCCAAGGAAGGTAAACCGGTGAACAGGCAACAGGGCCATTGGTGGATGAGGGTCACTGATGCACATGGGGAGTGAAGGCTACAGGCCTGTATAGTCCGATCCAATAGAAGGGGTAGTGTAAATTAAATTGAGGAAAATGGTAATACTGGCCCTAATATACATATATATAAAATATTAGGGCTAAAACGGTTCCTCGGGTAACTCGAGTAATTCGATTACGAAAAATGTTGAGGCAAAATCTTCTGCCTCAAAGCTTCATTTAATTAATTTTGATAGAAAGGTGTCAGAACACACATGTCATTACTGTTATGGTGGCAAAAGGGGGGACCTACTCAATATTAGGCATACATACAGTAATCTCAGGTACAATGTGTCAACACACGCAACAAAAACTCTGCTCTTTCGAGATTCTTTTTAATGGTAAAGTGCAATTAAAGTGGTAATTTGTTGGTAAAGTGGTCATTTGTTTTATTTTTACTTCACATTTTGTATTAATTATTTTTATATGAATGTTTTTGGGTTGTGGAATGAATCATGAGTTTCCATTATTTCTTATGGGGAAATTCACCTTGATATACAAGTGTTTTGATATACAAGCATGCTTCCGGAACAATTTATACTCACAATCCAAGGTTTTAACGGTA
>JAQMYI010000019.1:4349601-4362669 GCA_030014275.1 Clariallabes melas
CTGTTTCCTGTATATAACATACGGAGGTTTTGCGATGCTTTGTGCATGCGCGCCCAATAGAAAATGAACGAATCACTTTCCGAGACGACTCGTTCATCTGAGTCATGTTCAAAATCACGACCCAGCTTTATGCACACTGACAAATGCGTGACTCCACTGCATGACATCAACTGAAATGACAAAAACAACAACAAAAAAAGTGAGTGGACGGTAAAATTCATGAAAGCATCAGCATATACACCTGTGTTAATAAAGTGATGAAGTTCTGCTTATAATAAAGAATCTAAAAAACAGTTGTGTACACTCAAATCATTTAAATACATAAAATGTATATATAAATAGAATTATTTGAATGTGTTTGTGCCAGGGATGATGCCCATGAATGCAGCTTGCTTTTCAATGATTAGACCTAAAACCTAAAATAGGTCAGCCGATATCAGTTAGAAATGCCACCCAGAGAACAGCAGAACTGAGCGGAGTTGAGCACTGAGAGTAACAATATGGGGGATATCAGATTTAATTGTTTTTTTGTGAGCTCACACACATTGGAGACCCATCTGAATATCTAAAAAAGACTAAAAAGTAAATTTTGCATAATAGGTCCCTTTTGGGCAACACAGTGGTGTAGTGGTTAGCATTGTCGCCTTGGACCTTCAGGATCCGGGTTCGATTCCCGCCTCGGGGTCTGTGTGCATGGAGTTTGCATGTTCTCGCCCCAAGCGTACTCCAGTTTCCTGCAGACATGCAAATCAGGCCTAATAGTAAATAATGTCGACCAGATGTTACAATCACAGCTGTAAAAATGGGAATATGTACAATAGTAACCATTGGCCTTCACAGTCTCTAGTTGGACCACAGAGGTTAATAAAAGCATAATTCTCCACATTGTCACAACGCATCATCGAATCAAAGAAGAGCACACTGTAAAGACAACACAACAAAAATTGTTTAAATAAATGTTGAAGTGAGCTAATAAAGACATTAAGGGTACAACAGGTGATGCGGCTGAGTGATGTAAAAATGAGAACGTAGACAATGTATTTATTGTATTATTTTTTTCATAACAAGCCAAGTTTGTAATCTGACTGTACTCCTGCTGGTGGGAAACCATGGCAACAAAGGAAACAAGCTCACTACAAACATATCTGTTTCCTGCTTTGATGAAGTGTGCGAATCATTCTGAAACTGACTGTAAAAACAGTCTGCCCATGTTGCTGATTGTGTTTCAAGTACAGAATAAACATGACCAAAAATAAAACTGAAAGAGCACTGTTTTATTTTATTGTTTTTGTCACTAACAAGTGAAAAGTGATGTCAGTGAGTGGAAAGGATTTCAGCACTTTTATACAATCGAGGGCAGAGGACAAGCGACGAGAGGTTTTTAAACGCAGGAAACACACAGGACAAGGGGAATTCCTGGTTAACAAATCCTCTCATTTTGAACTGTAAATATCTTTTTACTGTAGCTTTCTACCGTTCTCTAAAACAGTGGTCTATGTAGTAAAGAATTTTAACGAGTTATTGAGTTCTGTAATTATAAACTTATAGCACAATTTGTATTTGTCCTCCAGTTCACAAAACACTGTTACTCTTACACCTTTAAGTGCATGTTTCTTTAATAAGAAATATAATTGACATTATTATTATAATTATTATTATTATTATTACTTGAGAGCTGTCAGGAAACATAATTCATCATTCACTATAAAGCTATAGGTTTTACATTGGATCATTTGATATTTTGCGCCATCGACTGACAATATATTAAAAGTCAAAAATTGTGGGAAATATTTTTACAAAAAAATAAAAAATACAATTTAAGGAAAAGTTAAGGGGAAAAACACTATAAAAGTGACTGTTTACAGCTGTGTTATACTGCGGAGTGAAACGAAATGACAAATATTACGTATGATAGTAGCCAAGGGTTGAGTGTAAGAAATAAAACTAATTGTATAAGTTCTTTGTGTACTCACTGTGATAAAGTTCATTAAGTATGCAATCCAATCAGAGAGGGCCGAAGACTTAAACGTGACTTTGACGTGTTTCCTCCGAACCATTGCTTGTTGGGGGCGGCATAACATACTCGGAGTACAGCGCTAACCACTTCTTCAGCTTGCATGATCTTACAGTCTCCCATGATTGGCTGTAGAGCCATGATCGATCCGAGAGCGCTAAGTGACTCCCATCCCACCCTGCAGAGAGCTCGGCTAATCACCTCTCTGTAGGCCCTCAGCTGCAAGAGGCTACAGCATCGCCGGGAATCGAATGAGCGATTCACTGATATGATAGGGCGAGCACTTTACCACTGCACCATTTCTTGTGAAGTGCTATTGTGTTTATTATCATAGGACTTTCAATAATAACCCATTAACGCATGTGATTAATCTAGAAATTTGAACACATTACTATTTTTTTAATGCAAATTTTATCATATGACTAAGTTTGACCCTAATGGCCCCCCATAATTGCAACATGTGTTACCCAGCTGTGTGTGATCATAGCACATCCAATAAAATTACAAAGGAAACACCACCAGCTGAGCTGATTTATCAGAAGCTTCCAGATCAAAGTCTGGATAAATCAAAGTTGTTTGCACAAGCTATCTTCAAAGGAAATTTTTTTTTACAAGAATACATTAAATGTAAGCAGTTGTGGAAGTGGTGGTTAAGGCTCTAGCTTGTTGAGTTTCAGATCCAACGATCCAGGTTTGAGCCCTGGCGTCGGTGTGTTTGCCAAAACCCATACTCCCAGCCACTGCATGCACTCCCAGTTGAAAGATTTACATTTAACATTTGTTAAAACTGCATAAAATGTTTCCTCAAACCAGTTTATCATGCATTTATTCACAATTTTTCCCAATATTGCACGATTATAATTACAAGTAAATCTGAGTATTTTAAACTTGTGATTAATCGTGACCTATGACTGCGATTAACTAGATAAAAAATTTTAACCAATTAACAGCACTTTAACTAAGCTCTCCCAGGTATTTGCACTCTGAAACAACCTCAACGTTTTCACCCTGGACAGATAGAGGAATAGCTCATTTTTTTCACTACAAGTCCAAACAAAGTCCTTTTGTTTTCCTGATATTGAGCTCGGGGTGATTAAGTTCACACCACATAACCATGTTGTCCACCACTGTCTGGTACAGAATAGATACAACAAACACAGAGTCATCAAGGAACTACTGATGATGGCAGTTGTACATAAAATCAATTGTGAAGAGAAAAGGAGACAGAACTGCGGACCACAGAGTCCTTGTCTCCTTTTCTCTTCACAGTGTATACCACTGATCGACACACAGTTCTGTAGGTGAACATACTGGGAGGGGTGAGATAAATATTTTTAAGGTTTAAAGTTCCAACAAAATAAAGTTACATTTTAAACATTAGTTTACATTACAGTTTAAATGTGTGGATAATGTTTTATAGTATCGTCCCTCATGATTTGTGTTCTTTTCCTTAGTGTACAAAATTTTTCCTCACAGCTGTTAAAACACACCCCACCTGGGTCATTACTCTGTTTAACCCTACTTACTTTGCACTGCTCATACAGTAACATACAACTATACAGATACTGAAAATAGGATTGTACTGCTCATAATTGCCGCTCATAACTCACTATTGTACTGTATATAATCTGTAAATACTCAGGATTGCACAATTTATACCTGTTGCACATTTTGTATTTAATAGTCCATAACAATGTCTATAACCTTAATAACTCCAACCACAATATTATAGAATATCTTTCTTTATTGCATCCATCCATAATCATTTGCACTACTGTACAGTATATAACTAACTGTATTTTGTTGTCTTGTACCATACATGTGCAAAGATGAATATTAAAAACAATAACAATAATAAAATCTACATGTAACCTGGTACTTGACTTAAAGATTATTCAGAATAACATGTTCCTTTATGGTAAACACTATATAGAGGTGATTTGGAACAGTTTGTTTGTTTGTTGTCATGGCAGCCTCTGGTTTTATACCATGATGAACAAGAAAAGTGGTTTCCCTTAACTGTTTAATGATTTAAATGCTAGACATTTGGTAGTCTGGGGAAACCGACTAAGAATTTAATGAGACTTTTGGTGAATGTTCTGAAACACTTGAATAAAGAGGGAAGGAAGGAAGAAAGGAGGCAACGTTGAACAAAACACACTGACGTCGCTATTGTGAATTATTGATTAATTAGCTAAAGACTAGGGAGACTGCGGGAAAGGTCTCGAACTCTTTTAAGAGGATTATTTGTTTGAGATGTATGTTTGTGCTTTTTATTTGAGGGGGAAAAGAAGCTACAAGCATGAATCATTTAAAGAAACATTAAATGAATGTGGTTTTCCTTGGAAGTGTGTAGCATGTGGTATGACTGTACAGTATGTTGGTCGTGGTCAAATTATCTTTGTATAGAACATAGTAGCGGCTTAGTTGCTTAGTGGTTTGACTCACACGAAAGAATTGAGGAATTTTGTAAAAAAAATTAATAAACAAACAATCAATCTTGTATGTAATTGTAGCATGAGGTGTAATTTGTAAGACAAAACAGCCACACCAAACTAATTAAAAACTACCTACCACCTACCTCTCTGATCCACCTATCTGCCTTCCTACCTACTTAATAGCATCCTGCCTTAGTTTGGACAATTTTAGATTTAGATTTTATACACTTATATAGTAACATACATTAATCAAAATAATAACAGTTCATCATCAAGAGTTATATTTATATTCTGATTATAGAGATGGTTATTTGTGTCAATACAGTATATAGAAAAAGTTACAAAATGTTTATTTAAAAACATTGTAAAATTGTAAAATTGTTATTTTATATTACAACCCTTTGGGTGTCACAGAAATGAAGATGTAGGTTTGAGCAGAACCTGAAGTTGACAATCCTGGGTTGTGTATTAACAGATGAAATAATGAACATATGAACTAATGAATTAGTTAATCAATTGATTTCAATAATAACATGTCTACTGGCTTATATTCAGTTAGAATGGTCCTCATATTTGGCTGTGTAGCAATTACATTATTCATTTACACAAACAAACAAACAAACAAAAAAACTGCATTTTGGCCATTTTTGCTCCAAAGCTTTTGCTCTTGGGAGTTTTTATCCATTATAGGGTGAATGTCTTGTCTCATACTGTTCTGGTACATGCTTAGTGGTTGGTGCTGTACTGCCTTGGATTGCTCCAATTTAGCCTTGGAAGTCTTTCCCATCAGGGCAGCATGGTGACGTAGTGGTTAGCACTGTAACAGTGCACCTTTAGGGTCTGGGTTCAATTCCCTCCTCGGGGTCTTTGTACATGGAGTTTGCATGTTCTCCCTGTGCTTGGTGGGTTTCCTCCAACAGTCTAAAATCAAGCAGATTAGGCTAATTGGCATTCTCAAATTGCCGCTAGTAACAGTGAATGAGCATGTGTGTGTGTGCCCTGCGATGGATTAGTCCACCAGCCAGGGTACCACGCCCTATATACAACAGTCTAAAAACAGGATGAGTCTTTTTCAACATTGGCTCGACAACCCAGCACGCCCAGATTTCCCCACATTAGCTTTGGGAGTCTTACCCATGATCTTACTTAATCCCCCAATTTTTTTTTTTAAATGAAGCTGCCCACAGTATCTAACACTACAATAATGCACTAGAAAAAAATGTAAAAACTATAAAAGTGAGGGTTTACAGCTGTGTTATACATTGGAAGTGAAGAGAAACAGAATGACAAGCATGATAGGTGATAGTAGCCAAGGGGTTAAGTGTGAGAAATAAAAATAATTGTAAATTCAATTTGTACTGTGATAAAGTTCAGTAATTATACAAAAGTACATATGCAAATTATTTTTGCACTGTGACAAATACACTTCAGTTTAGACTCTAACTGTATTTCGTTGTCTTGTACCATACATGACATTGACTATAAAGTTGAATCTAAAAAAAATAATATAAAATCTAACGTTGCACTTGATATAAAGATGTATAACAGAATAACTTGTTCCTTTATGGTAAACCACTATATAGAGGAGATCTGGAAAAGTTTGTTTGTTTGTTGTCATGGCAACCTCTGGTTTCATACCATGATGAAGAAGTGATGTTTTTGTTATTTAATGGTTTAAATGTTAGTTATTGTATATAGCAGTCCAGTAAAAATAACTAGTAATTTACCAGCACTGTTGGTGAATGTTCTGGGAAACTTTAATGAGAAGGAAGGAAGAATGGAGACAATGTTGAACAAAACACACTGACAACGCTATTGTATACTATTGATTAATTAGCTATGAGAGAAAGAGACTGCGGGTTAAGGTCTTGAACTTTTTTAGGAGGATTACTTATTTGGGATGGATGTTTGTGCATTATTTTCTCTTTTGGAAAAAAAGAAGCTACAACCATGAATCATTTAAAAAAAAAAAAAACATTAAGAGAATGTACAGTAATTTTGCTTAGAAGTCTGTAGCACATGGTATGACTTTATTGGCCCGTGCTCATGTTTTGACATTTTATAATGTAGGAAAAATTGGCTTGCAAGAAAGAATTGAGAAATTTTGTAAATAAATAAATAAACTTTAATTGTAATTGTAGTGTGATGTGTAATTTGTTAAGAAAACAGCAATTTCAAACACAAATTAAAACAAATTAAAAACTACCTACCACCTACCTCCCTGTCCCATCTATCTACCTTCCTACCTACTAATGAGCATCCTTTTTGGACAGATTTTTCCCCGTCATTGGATCTGTCAAGTTGTCTGGGAATTTTCACATCAGCTTCGGCTTCAAACTTGAAAAAAGCCATTAACCAACTACAGGGGGACATGAGGATCAAATCTGGAATCACTTTTCAATTCTTTTGTCTGATAGCTTTGAAGCTTTGAACTGTAAGTTACACAACAATTGTTCAAAGTAGATTCAACTAAGTGGTCGACAACCTTAAATGAAAAAAACAGAAAAAGGGTACATCACGATTTCTGATAAATAATAGTTAAATCACCACTTCTAATAAATATTAATTAAATAAAATTTAAACAAATACAACAACAAAATTATTTAACTAAGCTTAACACATAATATTCCATTAACCCTTTAGGAAACATGTAATACACAACATCATATTACATTTTGTGTGAAAACATGCAAACACTTAAACAATCATAGCTTAACATAAGTTACTGCTTTCCTCTTGTACTGAGCACTAAGCAATTAAATCAAATATCAAGTAACTCAGATTCAGGTGATAATCCGTCCTTTGTATAAGGAAATCAGTGGCCTTGGGATGACCGGCAGCCGATGCGCTTCCCTGTCTCACGTTACTGACTGTAGTCTCTTATACGCAGGTTTTTATACACAGACCCTATACTGTTACATCATAGTAGAGACTGTGAGGTGGCGATTCTCTGTCACAGATGGTGCTTGTATGTTGAGTCTGTACCATGATGTGGACGAGGCAGGCAGAATAAACCTCCAGTCAAGACAAAATAGAAAACTAAGGCTATATTTTTCGTCTAAACTTAGGAGCGGTAAAATACCAGTATAGTTCATTAAGTGAGCCATATGTAATTATATAGATTAGACTTGACACATACAGTATGGACGTAATGTCAGGTGTTATATTCTAAACATTACACACATAACAATCCGTAATGCATGATGTTTAGTCTGTTTGAAAAAATCCAAACTTGCCTCATCGCAACGCGTCCCCCGTTGCTGTTCCTCCCCACCACATGTTTCCCTCACTTTGGTGTTGGAATATGAAACCTTCTCACACACCACAACTGTGGTCTGGACAGATTTACAGTTTGAAAACAAAGCTATTATGACTCCAGTGATAAATCTGCAAAACTAAATATAAATTCCCATAAAGGTGAACGTGTGATGAATCTGATTGGATTATATAAAATAATTATATTATATTATATAAACTACTTTTGGCAGGAGCAAGTAAACAGAATGAACAATGTGTTTACAATAGGTGATGAGGTGGTTCCTAAGCTTTGTGTAAAAAACTGTGTCAGTAAACTGCATACCTGTTGTGCATGGACATCTGGAGACCAGCATGGAAACATGGGATTCGTGGATTAAAGCAACACACCCTCTCTCTTATACATATGGGGAGGATCTCTCTTCAACTAATTACTCATTCCTACTTTTCCCACGCAATAAAATGCTCCACACACCCATGTTACTGATGTCCTGTCTGAAATGTTTTATGTTGCAAACATTTTGGCCGCATGAAATATTTTATTATATTAAATTTGACTAAACCAAGCACTACGCCCAGAGAAAAAAATTGAGTCGACTTTGTTTGACTGGAAGTGATGTTTTCCAGCCAAGAAATATCTCAAACAACTATTTTATACACTACATGAGCAAACTCTGGTATATCACGGGAAAGAAATTATTGTTAAAAATTATTTATAACCTGAATGGTAATAACCTGACTGAGTAAGATTTAAAATGGATTAGGCAAAACACATGTATTTCCTGTCCAAATAAATCCATTCATACCCATTCTGACACACGAGTCCCACGAGGGTCCAAAGTGGAAGCATGCAAATGAATCCGGAAATCATTCACAGGGGCATTTCCTAAAGACATAACACATTTACTTATTTCAATGTAGAAATAAAATGAATAACCAGAGTAGATTTCAAACTTTTGGCCCGGCCCTCTACAATATTTTCTGCTTCTCATTTGGCCCCTGGGGAAAAATAATTGCCCACCCCTGATTTAGAGTTACCAGCCTCAGATATGACCAATTAACAGCACCTCAGATTAGAGCCGTTATGAAGGTTTTACAGAGCATAAGCAACAGATCAACTGTTCAGAGGAGATTATTGCATATTTTGGATGTCTTCAGCACTGTTTTACAATGTAGAAGGAAATAAAAATCAGGCAATTAGAAGGTTTGTCCAAACATTTGCATGGTAGCATATATCTGATCTAGGATCCAATCTGAAAAACATCAGATTTGTGTGTTCAGACAGCCCAAAAAAATCAGATCTGTGCCACATTAGGGTAAAGCATCATATTTTAGTCACTTCGGGGTAGCAATGTGAAGACAGAGAACCTGAAAAACATTAGGACACTTTCCCAGAAGACTCTCATATGAAAAAAAAACAACAAACAAAAAGTCCTAACACTAGAGAATACTCTCAAGTTTTTAAAAAAAATATATCTTTATATGGAGCACCCATCATACAAGTCCCTATGTAAGCTCACCACTGTATTAAAGCAATACCTGTTTTAGACGAAACAGAATTTCCCTTAGTTGAGTTTCAACACTAAATGCAGACTTGAGTGCCCGCCAATGGATCCAGTGATCCTTACTCCATGCAGATGGATTTTCACTGCAAACAGAGGCCAATAGTGTCCATCAGTCCAATACACTTTGCTAACTTTAAATTAAAAATGGGGTAGAGAATAATGCTTTACCTTGCTTTACATTTCTCAAAGATGCAGTGCAGCATGAGGAAATCATTACAGCCCCCAGCACCAGCTGCTAGCTCTCTGTGTATTAGCTCAGCTTCCTTCAGTTTTTCTGGGCGACCTTAATAGACAAAACATAAAAGTGTATTTACTCTAACAACAACTATCGGAATCACTGTAGTGACAGTTCTGGTGCAGAAATGGCTACCTGGTCGGATGAAGATGTTTTCCACTGAGAGCATGGCTGCCACCGGGAGCATGACCTCCTCACAGCCAAGAGCAGCGGATCTGAGAAGTGCACGGGTGAGCCCAGGAGGAAGAGGGAACTCTACCATAAGCCTTCCCAGACTGGTCACATTACCCTTCCTTTTCAAATCATAATAAAGTGACACACTGAGACTGCATTCACAAAGGAGATGTTTTCTTTTCCATTATCTGGAGCACCTTGTGACTCAATCGACATACAGTACAGTGGTGGCCAAAAGTAAACAACAAATGCCAGGTATTATAACTCACACTGTGCATAAACCATATTATGTCACTAATTAGTTTGAGTCTATCGATCTGAAGAGTTGTGCTAATTAGAATCTGCACAAAAATGAATTCCAGGAATTCAGGAAGCAATCAAGCAGGCAAGCAGGATTAAGCAAGTGCCACCAGATTACTGTACTGATTACTGACTGTATGCTCAGCCGAATCCAGCGAGTTTTAAAAAATAAACACTGACTGTTGTTTAGCAACTTCTTTGAATAAAATAAATTATTTTTTTGATTGTCATCATTTTAAAAAGTTGAGAAAAATTAAAATTAAAGTTTTTTCCTCAAGACTTCTGGCCACCATTTGTACATCATACATAGACATCTTTACATACACAGATATCATCAGCTAAAAATCTAGGTCAGCTTGCTATCTAGATTAAATAAAATATGACTTAAGTCTAGTGATGAGATTGTTCTCAGCGTAGCTGTGGAGGTGGAAAAACAGGAAACTGCTGTATATAGCCACAGTTAAGTGGAATATCATGTCACATATTGGTTAATTCACCCAAAATAGACAAGCTATATTATGATGCAACTCTGGAACAATGACAATGAGATATTCATAAGCTCATATATGTCATAAATCTCCTTATATTTTATCACAAACAAGAAAAAAAAATCTTTATCTCGCATGTTGCCTTCCATTTTTGTTATTTCCCCCAGTTTCGAACTCGTTTGGCCATAAGAGTTTTTATTTAAATAAATAAATAAATAAATAAATAGAAATAGGGCAGCTGCCGTCACTGGAAAGTTCAAGTTGATGTTTTTACCTTTTTTTTGTTTTTTTGTTTTTGTGGGAACGAGGGCCACCATGCAGCTTCTTTTAACAATTACCATTTGGGAAATTGGCATTTTGTAATAGCACCCTTGTTGTTTACAAATCATCTTTTATTCTGGTATACAATGTGAGTAAATCCAGAACAGGGGCATTATATATTTACTGCTTATTTCTTCCACATAATTATGAGCTTACTTTTATGTTAAGCGCATAACCCTAAACAAACAGCCTACACAGAATGACCTAGGTATAAACATGTTCCATCAAGCATACCACCTACAGAGCATCGTTAACAAGCTTTAGGAAAAACCCAACCTGTCAACTGCATCAAACTGGTAAAGCTTCTTCAATGCATCCAAGATAAACCTTTCTTCCGGATGGTCTAAATAAGGAAACCTGCAAACACAGTGACAGAGTGACCCTGTTAGAGGTACCTACAGCCGAGTACAAGCTTCAAAGCTTAAAGCAAGCAATACCTGATAACATCATGGACTCCAAGACACTTGAGGGTGAGGATAACAGAAGTGAGGCTAGTTCTCTGTATTTCGGGCACGGTATACTCGGGCATGCACTTTTCCCAAAACTCCTTATTATAGATTCTGAAGCACTTCCCTGCTGAGGTTCTTCCAGCTCTGCCTGCTCGTTGCTGAGCTTCACTTCTGCACAGTAACACAGCCAGAACATTTAGACACAACACAAAATTCTCATACACAAAACACCGCATTAGAACTCGAGGGGCATGTTTATGGATTAAACATTACAAACTGTACTCACTTTGATATTGGTACCACGTCAAGAATGTCGAGGCCAACCCGTGAGTTGTGATTCAACTGTTTCACAAATCCACTATCAACAATATATCTGGAAAACAAATTAAATGATAATAGGGCTTGTTAAACAGATTTCATATAATTAAGTTCTGAAAACTTTCCCCAAATATTTTTCCGGCGTTATAATATCCTATATTTATTCTGAGAAAGGGTGATTCACCTGACTCCGTTGATTGTGAGTGATGTTGCTGCAATGTTGGTTGCCACTACACACTTCCTTACACCTGCAGGAGCAGGCTGAAATATCTGCCTTTGTTGATCTGAAGGCACAAAAACAACCAAGCACAGGAAAATATACTTTCACTGACTATGACCATGATTACATACAGTTTTTTTTTCTGAACATATATGCCACAAATACCTGCATGAAAATACAGTATTCAAACACAAAAAATTGACATAATATAGGAAACAGAGCTCTGATTATAAGGCAATACCTATCCGAAACACAAAAATCCTCACATTGGGGTCAGTGTCACACTTGTCTTTAAATGTGTAAACAAGATGGCTACTGCGCATATCCTGTATTCATTTGACATGTCACTGTATTGCGTGTCCTCAAAAAATAGCTCAATAAAGATGCACTGATTGAAATTTTCTTGGTCAAAACAGAAAAGTCTGACCTGCCAATTCTGATCTACTTTCTGTCTAAAAATCATAGCATAGACAAACATTTCTGTAACGTTTTCTTTAAAGGAAAATTAAGTTGTACATTTATAATAAATTATTATTATTAAATAACTTTTTTTTTCAACCCTGCACACTTTTCTTTAAAAGTACACAATGTTTAATAAATCAAAATGTGTTTTTTTTTTTGTACCAATAAAATCCAACTGTAAATGAGGTGATAGTAACCCAGGAGGGCAAGGGCTATCACGTGCTTCCTCCAGGACATGTGACACCAGCTGACCACATATTTTCAAACTACTGCTCACATACTAGTAGGGGGTGGGAGTAAAGTACTTAATCCACGTGTGTTTGCAGATGCCCATGACTGGCTAGTGTCGCAGTGTATGATGAGAGAGAGCAAGTATGTGCAAGTATGCCAACCCTCCCCCCAAAGAGTACAGGAAATCCCTCTTTGAATTCTTGATCTCCGGATGCTAGGGCAAACCCTTTTCCCAGGGGATTGTATTCGGTCAGCACAAAATCAGATACATCTGAGGCTGATTGACAAATTAACAAGCATGGCCAATCACACTGAAAAACAGCCAATTCCGGTCACTGGCTAATTAATAGGTGCATCTTTATGCAATACTAATATAAAGCATAGGAAAAATATGTTTGGTGTTTAAATAAATAACTAAAAATCTTAGTATAACATAGTCTATAGAGATGGGAATCAGGGACCAGGGACCAACCAATATGATATTATCACGTTACCTAGGTGCCAGATTCGGTTTTTATTAACTATCATCCGGAGATCGCTGGTTCGAACCCCGGGTGATGCTGTTTTCCTCTCACAGCCGGAGGCACAGAGAGAGCTG
>JAQMYI010000019.1:4377014-4396151 GCA_030014275.1 Clariallabes melas
TTCAGGACCAGGCTCTGTGGGAGGAATGACAGGATTTTGATAAGGCTTTAACAGAGATACATGGAATGTGGGATGGAGTCTGAAATGGGGTGGTAATCGTAATTTGTACGTTACCGGATTGACTCTCTCTATGACTTCAAAGGGTCCGATATACCTGGGGCTGAGCTTCTTGCAGGGCAGTCGTAGGCGCATATCTCTCGTAGAGAGCCATACCTTGTCTCCAGGTTGGAAAGTGATCGCGGTGGATCTGCGCCTGTCGGCGTTGGTCTTATACCTTCGTACAGCTCTCTGCAGGTGATCGTGGGCCTCTTCCCAGACTCTCTCGCTCTCTCGAAACCAGAAATCGACCGCGGGGAGATCTGACGGGTCCCCATTCCAGGGAAATAGTGGAGGTTGGTAACCTAAAACACACTGGAAGGGGGTGAGACCTGTGGAGGATTGGCGCAAGGAGTTCTGGGCATACTCGGCCCAGCCCAGGAACTGGTTCCAGGTGTTCTGATGACTGTGGCAGAATGTTCGAAGAAATCGCCCAATTTCTTGTATCTTTCTCTCCGTTTGCCCATTGATTTGGGGATGATACCCTGATGATAGGCTCACCGTCACTCCTAAGAGTCGAAAGAATGATCGCCACACTCGAGATATGAACTGAGGCCCTCGATCGGAGACAATGTCCTCCGGGATTCCGTAGTGGCGAAATACCTGATTGAAGAGTAGTTCGGTGGTGGTCATGGCAGTTGGCAGATTTCTGAGCGGGATCAGACGGCATCCCTTTGAAAACCGGTCTACTATCACCAGCACGCAGGTGTGTCCCTCAAACTCAGGTAAATTTGTGAGGAAGTCGATTCCTAGGTGTGACCAAGGCCGTTCAGGAATGGGCAGAGGCGTGATCTTCCCAGCCGGCAAGTGTCGAGGAGTTCTGGACATTGCACATTCTGGACATCCCTGGACATACCTCCGGACGTCTCGATCCATATGGGGCCACCAGAAGCGTTCTCGTAGGAGCGAGAGAGTTCGGTCGATCCCCGGATGTCCAGTGCCTGGTGAGACGTGCACTGAATGGATCAGGGGATCACGATCCTGTTCTAGAACGAACCTACTGAGCGGTGGGCATTCGGGTGGTGGTCCTCGAGTTGGCTCTGAAAGAAACGTAGAAAGTTCCCACTGAATCGGATTGACAAATAACTTTTCTGGGAGGACGGGTACGGGTTCTTCCTTGGGTTCCATGGGAGCATACAGGCGTGAAAGAGCATCTGCTTTGAGGTTCTTTGTTCCTGGTAGGTAAGAGATCTTAAAATCAAACCTAGTGAAGAACATGGCCCACCTTGCTTGCCTCGGATTTAGCCGTTTTGCTTCTCTCAAGTATTGCAAGTTCTTATGGTCAGTTAGTACCAGAAATGGTTGGGCGGCCCCCTCCAGCCAATGTCTCCATATCTCCAGTGCCATTTTGATAGCAAGAAGCTCCCTGTCTCCGATGTCATAGTTTGCTTCTGTTGGAGTGAACTTGCGTGAGAAGTAGGCACAGGGGTGGAAAGTAGGTGGTTCTCCTTGTTGTTGGGAGAGGATTGCTCCCACTCCGGTGGTTGAGGCATCCACCTCTACCAGGAAAGGTAATTCTGGGTTGGGATGAGCGAGGATCGGAGCGGAAATGAACCTGTGTTTCAAGTGTTGGAATGCCTCAATGGCTTCAGGAGTCC
This sequence comes from Clariallabes melas, assembly GCA_030014275.1. NCBI lineage: Eukaryota > Metazoa > Chordata > Actinopteri > Siluriformes > Clariidae > Clariallabes > Clariallabes melas. Next base: position 4,378,709 of record JAQMYI010000019.1, read on the forward strand.
ATTTCAACGATTTGGGTTTTCCGCGAAGGAGGGAAGTCAAAGGAGCGGCTACAATGCTGTAATTCTTTATGAATCGTCGGTAAAAGTTGGCGAATCCTAAGAATCGCTGTAACTCTTTGACCGTAGTGGGTTGAGGCCAGGTGTTAATCGTAGCCACTTTCTCCTCATCCATCCTAACTCCACTGGTGTCTATGACGTAACCGAGAAAGTGCACAGAGGTTTGGTGGAAAGAACATTTCTCAGCCTTCAGAAATAATTGAAACTCTCGGAGGCGTTGGAGAACCTGGCTGACATGATGGCGGTGTTGTGCTTCTGTCTTGGAAAAGATCAGGATGTCGTCAATGTATACGATGACAAACTGGTGCAAGAACTCTCGCAGTACTTCATGCATGAAGTTTTGAAATACAGCTGGGGCATTGACTAGACCATAGGGCATGACACGGTATTCATAGTGACCTGTGGGTGTAACAAATGCGGTTTTCCATTCGTCTCCTTTCCGTATTCTCACCAGGTTATAGGCGCTCCGGAGATCTAGCTTTGTGAAGAGACGGGCGCCTCGGAGACATTCAAGAGCTGATGGCACTAGAGGTAAGGGGTATCGAAACTTCACCGTGGCGTGGTTGAGTGTGCGAAAGTCGATACATGGGCGTAATCCACCCCCCCTCTTGGCCACGAAGAAAAAACTGGAGGCAGCTGGGGATGTGGACGGGCGAATGTAGCCATGTTGGAGTGCCTCCGAGATGTAGTTCTCCATAGCTTCTTGTTCGGGGAGAGACAGAGGGTAAATACGTCCACGTGGTAGTGGTTCTCCTGGAATGAGGTCGATTGCACAATCCCAAGGCAGATGAGGTGGTAGCTGAGTGGCCTTTTTGGGGCAGAAGATGTCCGAGAAGGGAGAATATGTCAGAGGGATACTCACGGATCGTTGATTCACTGGGCTTTCGATGGAGGTGGTCTGGAGTGACAATGGTTGCAGCCTTTTTGGAAGTATCGGAAAACAGGTGGTAGAGCATTTCTCTCCCCATTTTAGTACTTCCCCTGTTCTCCATGACAGAATGGGATTATGCTGGATTAATCAGGGTCACCCTAGGACGACGTCAGAGGTGGACTCTTCCAGCACCAACAACCTGATCTCTTCACGATGTAGAAGGCCTAGTTGTAGGTCAATGGGCCCTGCGAGAAGATGAACTGACCTTTGGGATAGAGGTTTTCCAGTTATGGATTGAATTTGGTATTTTTTCTCGGTCGGGGTGATCTGGAGTCGGAGGTATCGGCATAATTTCCCAGAGATGAAATTGCCGGCTGACCCAGAGTCGAGGAGAGCTGCCACGGAAACAGATACATGACAAGAAGTGAGGTTCACATTTGTTGTAAGTGGTTGCAATTTCTCAAACTTTGTCGAAATCGAACTCACCACAGCACGTGATGGCCGAATGGGGCACTCTACTCGGAGATGCCCCGGTCTGCCACAGTAGAGACAGAGCCCTTGAGTCAGCCATCTATTTCTCTCCGCCGGTGAAATCCTTCCCCTTTCCAGTTGCATTGGTTCTTCCCGTGGTTCAGGCGGTCCTATCCTCCTCTGTGGTTCCACCATCGGGGTGACGTTGTTACCGGAGTTGGTCCGACAGGAAGCGAGTCGTACGGAACAGCGGATTGAGAGCTGAATGAACTGTTCTAATCCCATGTCATCGTCATAAGTTGCCAGCATGAGTCGGAGGTTGGGTTCGAGCCCCTGACGGTAGGTAGTTAGTAGGGCTTGTTCGTTCCATCCACTCGCCGCTGCCAAAGTACGAAATTGTAATGCGTATTCTTGTAGGGAGAGAGTACCTTGAGTCAGGTGATACAGCTGTTCTCCGGCTGATACTTCTGTGTCAGAGCGCTCAAAAACCTCTTTGAAGTGTTCTACGAATTGGTCGTATGATTCGGTCAAGGGTCCTCCATGTGTCCAGATTGCCTCCGCCCACTGTAAGGCCTGTCCAGACAATAGAGAGATAATATATGCAATTTTAGACTTATCTGTTGGGTATAAGGCGGGCTGTAGAGCGAAGGTTAGTGAGCACTGAAGTAAAAACCCCTTGCAGTTCCCCTCCGAGCCGCTGAAGGGCGTTGGTCGTGCCATTGGGCTGGAGACCGGAGGCGCCGAGGAAGCGGTGGCTGCGGCCGGTAATGGCGGCGGTGATGTTAGCATCGCTTGTCTTAGCAGGTTTACCAGCTCCCGCAAGGGATCCGTTTCGCTCATCTTGTTGTGTTTGTATGGTCCGGGCTTCTGTAACAAAGATGGACTTCAAACAAAGGTAAGTTTCACAAAGAGTAGTTTTATTGAGAGTCAACGTACTTCTGGCAGGAATCGAGTCTTTGGCTAGATAGCCGATGCGGCTAATGTAGCATGATAAGATAACAGGGAAGGTGGTAAAACAGACAGTAACTCTTCTTTCTTGTAGGAACAACAAACGGATTCGAGTTATAACCTGGGACAGACGAGACCGGGCTGAGATTTACATTTACATTTAGGCATTTGGCAGACGCTCTTATCCAGAGCGACTTACATTTTTATCTCATTACACATCTGAGCATATGAGGGTTAAGGGCCTTGCTCAAGGGCCCAACAGAGGCAGTGGTTGTGGGGTTTGAACCTGAGATGTTCCGAACCGTAGTCCAATGCCTTAACCACTGAGCTACCCCTGGCCCTGATTGATCATTGGGAACAATGGTGATCAGTGATTGGTTATTGAGAATAATAATGATCCATGATTGGTCATCGGTGATTCAGTGAGTGTTCAGTGATTGGTCATTGGTTAATGTTTGATTGTAGGGAACAATGCAAGCACTTTACACTCAACGTGGATAACCAGCAGTTGTGATGTGAGCTACAGTATACAGTACTGTACAGTAAGTGTAACATGCTAACTATTAATTCATTAAATAAAGCCACTAAAAGGGTAAACAGTTGGCAAGTTAGTAGGTGTGACTACAGAATGATCATAAATGATCACAGTCTTCATCATGCACTCTGATAACAGGATGAGTAACCACATGGAATAGAGGACACATCTAAATAAACACAGATGAATGTAGCTGTGGGGGTGACGATTGAAATGGACTGTTTTTCTTTTTCAGCTAGCATGGACCTTGGATCCCAGTGTTTCCGGGCCAGCATCCTGTTCCAAGCATTTGGTGAGAATTCGAAAATGGTGCCTCGTCTCTGAATCCAAGCCTTAACTCAGAACACTTTGAGAACACTATGAGAACTCTCTGAGAACTCTCTGAGAACACTTAGTTGTGAAAACAGTTCTGAAACACTTTCAGATTTATTCAGTTTAATTTGATATTTGTTAGTTTGATTCTTCACATTAAAAACAGTTCACTGTTTCAGTACTTTTGGTTCACAAGATTGAGGCTCGTGTAATCGCTGAACAAAGTACACTTGTATCATTTTAATGTGAGGATCGCTAGAAGCAAATGTGTTCTGTATAAGTGAAACCAATTACGTGAAAAAGAAAAGATTTTGATAATGCTATCAGTATGCCTGTTGTGCCTTCTGTTTTTTTTAATTGATCGTGATGATTAAGTGTTTCTGTACCATAGTTCTCCTCCCAAGCTGCCTCTGCCTTTCCGTTCGTCTCTCGTGCCAGCAGACCGTCTACGTGGTAAGCGGAGAGAAATTGGTCCTGTCGGCTGATTTCGGCTCGGAAAATCACGTCACCAAGGTCACATGGGAGCACATGGGCAAAGGAAATTCTGTGAAAACCACTGTGGCTGAATATCCTGCTCAAAGCACTGCTGGACGGGTGACCCTAGACAAGGGCGGGGCCGTGATGACGCTACAGAACTACCAGAGGACGGACACCGGCGTGTACACGGTCACGGTCCGAGATCAGAAAGGAGACCAAAGTTCAGCACAATGCGTCGTTAATGAGTACGGTATGAAGTGGCTCTGTATTTAAGTTTGGTAGTCACCACCATGTTAAACACAGATAGCAAAATCTGTATTCATTTTATGTGTACTTTATGCAAGATGTCTATCAAACAAGTAAGGAAGATCTTCCTATAAACAATGTCAGGGCTGGTGTATCTCCTCCCCAAGTGAATTAGTTCCCAATAACAGAACTTGCTTTATTTATATCAGTTTACCAAGGATGAAAATTGTGTTATATATGTCGTACAACGTATTTTATATTTTATTAATTTTGGGGATCATCTGCAGAACTAGTTCCTCTTACCATCCATCCATCCATCAATCTATGAACCTCTGTAGTAGAATTAGAGACTGTGGAGGCCATTGGTGCGCATTGTATTTATACCTATATTTACGACTGTGGTTAGACTTCCGGTCAATATTCACACACATTCACACACTACAGGCATTTTGGGAACACCAATTAGCCTAATCTGCATGTCTTTGGACTGTGGGAGGAAACCGAAATATCCGGGGGAAACCCACCAAGCACATGGAGAACATGCAAACTTCATGCACACAGACCCCGATGCAGGAATCGAACCCAGACCCAGGAGGTGTAAGGCAACAGTGCTAACCACCAAGCCGCCACCACATACATCATAGCAGCTATAGCGTTCATATCAAACCAAGATTCGTGATGTGATGAAAGTTCTTCTGAATGAAGGTGTAAAGCCTATTGACATTTACAGAAGACCTCAAGCACTGTATGGTGATGAAACACTCTAAAACATATGGAGATTTTTGAAGTAGGCAGTACGATCCTGGCCGAGATGGCTCGGAACCCACTGCAGTCGTTCCTGTGAACATTCCTCGAGTGGTTGATCCTTGAAAATCGACAGCTTTTGTCACCAATTTGTAGAAGAGACGCATCTGTCTGTGGGAACTGTACACGCAATCATTCACCAACACCACCTGCACATTACAGGAACTTGGCTAGGAGTCAGCGCCCACATCCCCCATACAGTCCTGACCTTGCTTCATGTGATTTCCATATGTTTGGGCCAGTAAAGGAGTTCCTGGGAGGCCAGCATTTCCAATTTGCCAACTCCTCAGTAAGGAAAGTAGCCATTGGCTTCCCTAAAAGTCGCTAAATGACGTCAATGCGTAATTTACATAATGTCATGACAGAGTGAATAGGTAAAAAAAAAATTTTTTTATTTATTTATTTTTAATTAAAGCACTCAAAATAAAAAATGAAAAACAAAAGAGCAATGATATGCAAGTGCTATAACAAGTCTCAGCTTAACACAGAGCATAAATCAAAGTTATTATTATTATTATTATTGTTATTATTATGTAATAAATGAAATGAGATAGAATAGAAAAAGAATAGAACAAGCTAGTGTTAGAGGCCTGTTTTGCTTTTCTTAATTGTATAATAAAGAAAAAGAAAATAAATAGAATACAAAAGGAACATAGAAGATAGTGTTAATTAGTTAATGTTAGTTTTTCTTTTAAAGAACGTTTATTAATTAATAAACTAATGTCACAATTCCAACCCTCTTCCTTTATTCCTTTTTGTTTTTGTTTATATATATATTTAAATATATGGACACATCAAAGTCTCCAAAAGTCTCCAGTAACACCAGAAAAGGCCGCTAGATTTGTCGCTAGTCGCTTTTTTAAAAAATGTGTCACTAGAGGGGTCCGAATACTCGCTAAATATAGTTGGCAACAACAGCCCGAAAGGATGTGACTGCAAAATCATTAACAAGATACCTTACAGGAAAGTTAACGACATAACAGGAAGTAGCAGCCCATAATATGTTTTTTGTCATTGTTATAACATGACCAATGACCATTACTGGAAGGTGTCCAGCACGTCCCGATTGTACGTCTTTGTCTTCGCTTTCTTCTCACGCCTGATTGATGGATGTGAAAGTTTGCATGAACAAAGTGCAGCCTGTTATTATGATGAAGAAAAAGAAAAAAAAGTGCACACAACTGAGACTCCTTCTTCTACGTTAAATACATCTCACGAATGCCTTCCTCAGATCCCCAACTCTAAGAACGACTCGGTTAAATAACAAATTTTAAATTAGTTCATTGTTAGTCTTTGGTTGTTTGGAGCATGAAGCACGCTAAAAGATCTGAAAAAGCAGATGAGAAACAACGTAATTGGCATGTATCCGTCTGGCAAGGGTTTCAAAGTCATTTCTAAGATTTTGGCACTCCATTGAATCTACAAATAGAGAAAATTCCAAGAATTACTCCATAAGACCAACAGTGACTCCAGGGGCTCTTTCATAAAAGAACCCAGAACAACATCTACAGAACTGCAGTCTTTTGCCTCATGTAAGGTTATAGTTCATGATTCAACAACAAAGGCAGAGACTGGGAAAAAATGGCATCCATGGGAGAGCTCCAAAGCGAAATCTACTACTGACCAAGAAGAACACAAAGGCGTGTCTTACATTTGCCAAAAATATCTTATTTATCCCCAAGACATTCTGCCAAATATTCTGTGGACTGATGAGACAGATGTTGAACAAACTAGTTTAAGGTTTTTTGGCGAGGTCTGGTCAAAGTCTGTACTTAAATTAGATTGAGATGCTGTGGCATGACCTTAAACAGGTTAAACCCGCCAATGTGGCAATGTATGCAAAGAAGAGTGGGCCAAAATTCCTCCACAGTGATGTAGAACTGCTTTATTGCAGTTGTTGCCACCAAGAGTGGAGCAAACAGTTATTAGGGTTGACGAGGAAAAACTTTTTCACATAAGGCCAGGTAGGTTTGGACAGCATTTTCTTCCCCTTCATTTAAAAACCTGATTTTCTCCCTAATTTAGTCGTATCCAATTCCTCCCCGTCACTAGGGGGCTCCCACATTAAGGCTACTACTACCACTCAGCCGGGAGGGCCGAAGACTATCATGAGTTTCCTCCGAACCACGTGACGCCAGCTGACCGTCGGAGGACAGCGCTATCCTCTCCTTACGCTTGCGTGAGCTCACAGGCGCCCCTGATTGGCTGTAGAGCCGTGATTAATGTAGGAGCACGAAGTACCTCTCATCCCTCCCCTCTGAGAGGGGCTCAGCCAATCAGCTCTCTCTAGACCTCCGGCTGCGAGAGATTACAGCATCACGTGGGAATGAAACCAGTGATCTCCGGATCACTCAGATCCACTCGGAGGCCCCAATTTTGTTTTTACTCTAGTTATCTTCTTGAAATGTTAAAATGTGTTCGATGATCTCAATCATTTAAATTTGACCAAAAATAAACAGGAAGGAGCAAGTACTTTTTCACAGCACTGTATCTCACCAACATCTCTAGTCATACTGATGAGGAACTGGGGAAGCGCCTTAGACTAGTGAAGAAACCTCCTCAATCAACATCACATCAAAGTTCAGTGGTTTCAATGAGTGAAAATCATCATAACACTGTTCTGAAACAGGAACCGTTTTCAGGAACTTTATACAGGAAGAACCCAAGCCATTTCGAGTTCCTTCCTGAACCTTTGCAGCTTGATTATAGCGTATATTCTTCTCGTATTACAGCAACTTGTCAACACTAACAATGCACACGTTCACACACTACAGACAATTTGGGAATTAGACCAAACAGACCCAAGACGAGAATCGAACCTGGACCCTGTTGGTATTTCTCAGTGCTAATATTTATTAAAGAATACACAAATCCTGTGCTTTGATATAAATAGAGATACCCTAGGTAAAATATCTCTCAAGTAAAAGTAAACGTCTTCCATTTACAATTCTACTTGAGTGAAAGTACAGACGTACCTCTGTACAAATCATGCATGATTTGCTTTCCCTCTGTGTAATGCCTAATCGTGTAGCAGGTGTTTGAAATCAGAAGTGGATACAATTCCAAGTGGAAATGACATACCATACCAATATAATTATGTAAGTATTTCATTACCATCCACCTCTGTGGACAAGTCTTACATTTGGATCTCTCTATGCTTGATGGGTTTCCTCCCCAAGGAACAGTCCAAGAATATGCGCTGTAGGCTGATTGGCTTATCCGAATCGTCCCTATTGTTTGCTTGAATGTGCCAGTGTGTGCTTGTGCTCTGCAATAGTTTGGCAGCTCGTCCAGAAGTTCCTGGAATAAGATCCAGGTTAAGTAATATAGATCATTGATCTCATGCATTTTATCCGTCCATAACTGCACTTAATATAACCTTCGATTAGCTAACTTCTGCAAATAAATTTGTTCTTGTACCCATTCAGTTGATTGTCTTGTTGTGTATCCCAGTGGCTGTGCACCACGTGTCAGTAATGGTGAACGTCTCGCACTCCATCCTGCACTGTATGGAGGCCTGGGGGACGGAGCCGGTCTTCCATTGGCTCCACGAGAAAGTGGCAGTCACAGATGCAGTGGGTCACGTGTCACCAGATGGCACCACTCTGCACCTGAACATGCCGCTGTGTGGCCACTTCACCTGTCTGGTGAGCAACAAGCTGGGGCACAGCTCACATACCTACACCGCAGGTACGCAGGAGCAATGAAAAACACAAATATACAGCATATTCTAGTTTTCCAGGGAAATACAAGCATGTGTGTATGTGTTTTTTAGCGCCCTGTGAAAGAGAGAGCCATGGCAGTGCTATAGCTGTCGTATGCCTCGTACTGTTCCTGCTCTTGGCTGGAGGATTTTCCTATCTGCTCTGGAGGTACACACACGACCCTGAACACACAGTATAATACACTTTCAATAAACATTTCTTCATATGGCACATGAAGAAAAAGCGTTTTTCTGGTTTCCCTAGTAATAGTTAGAACTTCAACTAAAACTTGTTGAGAGGCAAGAACTAAGAAGTAAACTACATGAAGGCTTGCGGTTGTAGAAAAATAATCAACGCCAGGGTGGCGTCATGTGATGCTGTAGAAAGCGAAGTCGTTATTACCACCCTGAAGTTGCTTATTGTCTCATAACACCATGTTCTGGAACTCACTGTTCCTGTTACACCACAGAACTACAGTAATACAAATGTGTTCAGAGGATAAGAACGTTCTTCTTGTTGTTCTTGTTGGGTTCAGGAGATGCCTTAGATACAGGAACAGAGGAGAGAGACTGCAAGAACCAGAGGACGACATGTAACCTCTACACTCAAGTCATGGACCATGGAGGAGACGTGCACTCTAAGAGCCTCTCAGAGACTGGTTGGTTCAAGGGTACCAGGGTCTTGGTCATGTTGGACAAGTGAAGTGAAAAAGTTATCTTTTTTCTTTTTTTTAAAGCACCTTGACGAAGAACAGAGAGCTTTGAGCGATTGACCAAGTGTGGGAAGCTTTTTAGAAACAGGAACATGTACAGTTTACTTTATTTCCTGTGGTTTTCTTTTGCTTTCTCCGTTACCAGACTTGTCTGCATTTCATGCCAAGTACTTGCGGCGGCTAAAAGTATTAAGACAACAATACGGCATGTATTATAGTTCTCCCTGTGCACAAAACTAATGAGTTCTATCTGGTTGAAGAGTTGAAAGAACTGGCTGTGTGACAATGGTATTGAGCCGTGGCCTGGGTCATCTCCGGATCTAAACCCAGAAGAACACTGTTGGACAGCAGCAGTCACGAAACTTCTAATGAACACATGATCTTAAGGAAGCGATCAAGCAGGCCAGGATTGAGCGAGTGACTGCAAATAGCTGTTTAACAAATTGCTATTATTATTATTATTATTGTTATTATTGTTATTTTGATTGTCATTATTTGAAAATGTAAAAATATCATTAAAAACATTTCACTTTTGCCTCAATACTTTTGGCCAGCACTGCGTATTATGTTTGTGTGTATTGGGGATGAGAATCACCAGGGATCAGGCTCTGCAATATTATGATGATACCTAGCTGCCGATTAAATATCCTGATTCAATATAAATTTTTCCCCCAATTTTGTTAAAATTCTGAACAAACTAAAAATAATTCAGTCTTAACACACAGGACGCTGCGCTGCCTCCTAATGTCTTAATAGTATAGAGTGCACCACCTGTGTGTGTATATCCTCCAGACATGTCTAGCCATCAAAACGTGGCCGTTCTCACAGTAGCTACATTCTCGATATCTCATTACAATGGCGGCTGAAAGTGGGTGGGATATTAGTGCAACAGAGCATCTACAGAAGCCTGATGTGTTTTGGAAAGAAGTGCTGTAGTTAAAACAGAACTCTTTGGCCACAATCAGCAAAGGCATGTTTGGAGAAAAAAAGGGAGCGGCATTTCATGAAAAGAACGCCTTGCCAACTATGAAGCATGCGGGTGGATCTATCATGCTTTCTGGGTTGCAGCCAGTGGCACAGGACACATTGCATGGGTGGAGGGAAGAATGGATTCCACTAAATACCAGCAAATTCTGTAAGCAAACATCACACCATCTGTAAAGCTGAAAAGAGGACGGCTTCTACAACAGGACAACGATCCTAAACATACCTCGAAATCCACTATGGAATACGTCAAGAGATGCAAGCTGAAGGTTTTTTGGAACGGCCATCACAGTCCCCTGATTTAAACATCATTGGGTAGATCTTAAAAGAGCTGTGCATGCAAGATGACCAAAGAATATTACAGAACTAGAAGCCTTTTGCAAGGAAGAATGGGAGAAAATTCCAAGTAAAATTCCAAGAAAGACTTTTCGCTGGCTATAAAAAGCATTTGCAAGCTGTGATATCTGCCAGAGTACATAGGGTGCCGAAACTTTTGCACAGTGCCACAATAATGCTTTTATTTTTTTTTTTATCTTTGTTCAATTTATGGCATAAAATGTAACTATGCATCAATGTTTGCTGAAAATAATGTGCATTTTTTCCATTTACAAGAGACACCGTGTTAACATCTTTTCAATTAAATAAAATCACCAAAATCTGTTATTTAGCAAGGGTTTTTTTTAATTATGTAAAAATCTTTTAATTTTAGTTCTTTGTATTAAGCGTTGCTAGATTTGTATGAAAATATTTAAGACTATTAATAAACAACAGATCATATATTCTTTAATATTTAACTGTTTTTAAATGCATGCAATAACTCACTTGCCCAAGCACTTTATGAGAAACATCTGCACACCTGGTCATTCATGCTGATCACACCAACAGCATGACATTAGGTTCACATTTACCATCTAAATGGGGGGGAAACCTTGAAAAACAAACATGAACGATGACGAGTGACAGTTTCTGTGAATAGAAACAGTAATTAAAAAGTATTACTATAATACTTAATATTAACATAATGCGTCATTATGTTACAAAGTTAAAGTTAACTTCATGAACATGGTGTTCTTCAGCAGGCTTCCCGGTCACCTGATCCAAGTCCAATAGAACATCGTTGGCGTGTAGTGACGACCTTTAGCTCCACTTTGAAACATGTCGATCTGGGTAGTATTTTCTGGCCGCACATCACAAAAATTCCAATGAGACTGGGAGGAACAGGAATAAGGTGTGGGGTTTTAAGGTCTGGCGATCCACAAAGAACAATACAAGTATTCACTCCGACCAGCCTCAGTGTGCACACGGTCCTTATTTTGTCTTGCAGTTATTTCTTTCACGAGCGTACTGCTCATAAGGAAAGCTTAATTATTTATTAAATGCTGATCTATGGCTTGTAATGGAAACTCAAGCCCGGACAAACCCCGAAGAGCTTGCTCTCAACACCCTTTGAGCGCGTCAGAATTCAGGTCACGCATCAGAAATCAATTTAAGGCACACAGAACAACCAGCTAAAATGGATTTCTTTAATTAAATAGCCGGGGACACGCTGGTTTACTTACATTCAGGGTCAGTGAGGAGTTCGTTAACGATGATCTAATTAGATCTCGGATTTCCTTAACGAGTGCAATAAGGCAGAGAGTGAGCTACAACCTTGTTAAAGATGCTCTCGGTCCAGACGAAGCGGCTCATCAGGCCGTCCACGGCTGCTTCTTCATAATCACTGATAGACCCTCGCTCAGGTGCCCTGTGGCCCAAAAATAAATAAAAACAGGACAAATGTGTGTGTGTGTGTGTGTGTGTGTGTGTGTGTGTGTGCGCTGTATGCTTTAATGGTTGTGGCCTTGTAGAGATTTGTAGGAATCTTTAAAATTCCACATTTTTTGTTTAGTTTGGCTTTTAAAATATTTTTCTACCTTCTACATCACATATTGTACACAAAGCATGTTTAGATGAATTTTTTTTTTACATGGATTTTTTAGTTAGCAAACCTAAATTCAAGTCTTGGATTTATACGAAGCGAAAAAAAACTTCCCTTCATCAATTGTCAGTCGAAAAGCAATAAACAAAAAATGTAAACAAAACAAAAAAAATGCACATTTTGTTCTATTATCCCTAAATTGATTTAAAAAAAATAAAAAAAACCTTACAATAAAACAAAAACAAGTATAAAAATTTATAATAGTATACATCTCAAGCGGGCAAATTAGCTATTGATCCCGCAGCACTTAGCGGTATTCTCTTACACATTATGCTGAATATCCGTCTACAATCTGCTGATATTGTGTGAAGAAATTCTAACATGGACTCAACTACAAATAGAAACAAACAATGGTTTTTATTCCTCTTATACCTCAACCTACCATGATGGGTGCACCGTTTCCCTTCTCACCCTGACCCGCCCATCACTCTGAAATAGGATCAATCTGGACTCCACAATCCAATCTTTATGCTCCGTAGCAAACTGAAGCCTGATTATTTTCACTAAACATGTTATTTTCGTATGGACACACAGCTGTTTAGTCCCAGTTCTTCTTACATTGTGCACATGCTCTGATTTCTATTGTTGAATTTTAGGTTTTTTTTTTTTTTTTTTGTACAATGCAACATCAAGAATCCTTTTGAAAAAGGTGATTCTTTTTTTTTTTCTTTTTCGTTAGGAGGTGTAGTTTAGTATATTTATAGTTCTGGTACATTTACATAAACAGATCAGCTCATGTTAGGCAGTTACACCATAAACAGTTATTACAGAAACAAACGAGCAACCAATGTGGCTTGTAATGTTACAAAGAAACTAGAAACTATATTTTCCCACATTTTTCCTTCTCTTATATTGGAATTGTTACAAATCAATAATTTTATTTAAAAAATGCTAAACATCTGCTTAAATCATCATATGAATAATTACCATCTAATCATGTGAGTTTACATAAATACAAATAAGCTTATTACTGTACAACTATTTTGCAACTACAACTATTTGATCAGAATCGAAAACTCAACATCATGTGTTGAAAGAAAGGCACAACTAAAGAGAGCTGGTTGTGTATCTGGAGAGAAAAAATAAAAAATAAAAAAAATAAAAAGAAGGTTGCTCTTGATATTAAAAACTGTCTGCAGAGGAACATGAAACCCCCCATTCTATTGAATTTACCGAACTTTATATCTTGTGTACGTCAGCTTTGTGGCACAAATCGCTTGAATACATTAGAACATGATACAACAAGTTTCACATTTAATGCTTTATGAAATATAGACCTCGTTCTGCATGGATGTAAAAGATGTAGTGAGCTCGGAGAGGCTTAAAGTCTCTGCGATGGTGGGAACAGAGCTGGCAGAGACACGTACACCTGCCTGGAGCCTGATAAGGACCAAGAAAGGCTTAGTGTTCATCAGAGGACACACGACGTGACGCAGTGTAAGCAAGAGCCGCCTCAAAAGCCTCTGGCTGCATTCAGAACTTGGACCGTGTGGGGTTTTGCTCACGCTCGGGGGAACAGCAGCAGACGACGCAGGAGACTCCAACGCAGGCTGCTTCACTCTCCAAGTTCGGCATCATGACGCTCGTTTGATTGATAATGAAACCGGTGCGCTCGTGATTAAAAATTCCCTTAATCAGATCATTTCCAGCGAAGCCCCAGAACGGACCATGAAAATGTACACAACGAAACTTCTTAAAAGCAAAGCTTTTTTTTTTATTGCAATTAGTAGTGAAAGATACACTTCAATCTAAGGCAAAGCAACACTAAAAGGCCATCAGAGAAAGAGTTACAAAACATACATAAGAAATACTTTTAAAGGTAAAATAAAAGACTCCTTGGTGTAGCGACACACATACAGAGAGAGAGAGAGAGAGAGAGAGAGAGAGAGAAAGGGGTGGGGGAGACAGAGTCATGGAGCTCCTGGACATGAAACATTCGTGGAGAATGTCCTTGAGACCCCTCGAGCTGAAGGACACTTGGCTTAAAAAAAATAAAAAATAAAATAAAAATGAATTCATACTTTGGTTTCTCCTCTAGAGACCAACTTTACTGTTTGAAGCTCGTGGTCGTGGAGTTCAGCATCCTGTGCCGTTACTGGACACCAAAGGCGATGCGTGATTTTAAACTTTTTTTGTGTGTGTTTGTTTTTTGTTGGATCAGCTAACTCGAGACACTATACAGCGCCGACACTGTTGTCAATTTGGAATGCTGGAGGGCTTGATGTGTTCAGTAAACAACTATTTGTAAACAATTCACAAATCCAGAAACCGCTGTGCATGTGCGTTAATCTTCGTGCATGAACTCCATGTTTCTGTCCCCCTTTTCGTTAAAATCTAACGGCCGAAGACGAGACCTGCGATCGGCGACGGGACGGTGGTACGAGCCGTGGCCGCACGCCAGACGAGTAGTACGTTTTTCCACACGTGGGGATTCGCACTGTTAGTGGTTTATTAGACATGACTGCGAGTTAGCGTAATTCTCTATACAAACTAAGGCATTTAATAAACAGAAATAAAAAAAATAATAAATTGAAAAAGAAAACAACAACCACAACAGTTAAGGCTGAGGCTCATGTCATCCGAGTGGAATGGGGACTTGTTTTAACTTCCTGCTCTCTCCTTAAATGGCTCTGGCACTAAAGACGACTTTGATTTGAGCGTGCGTGCGCGACTGTGGGGCAAATTTCCCCGAACAGAGCGCGCAGAGGGAAACTTCTATGGCTGGAGTTTAGCAGCTCTGAATTTGAAACACGTCAGCTTCGTTTTATTGTATCATCATCATCATCAGTGTGGTTCTCTGTCCCCTAAACAGAGGAGGAGGGGGAAGGGAGAGAGGGGGACTTCGGAGAGCGGCAGCATGGTTTCCTCGTTATGTAGTGCTACGTTTGGCGTTAGCATGTACCGATGATCGATCGGTTAGACGATACGCTGCGAGAAGAAAACCGTCTCAAATTCTCATCACATTCTCACTTAAAATGAGACTCGATGAGGAAGTCGGTCTTATTCAGAGGGCGGTATGTGGGGACGGTCCTTATCTCGAACAGGAAAGGCAATCCCATGATTCTGTTCGCTAGATGAAAGAAAATAATCTCCAGAGCTATTCTGGTAAAAAAAAAAAATAAATAATACATTTTAACGATTACTAAAGGAAATAAGGTGATTAGGAGAATCGCATCACTTCTATCGCAATTTCTAGAACAAACACTTTCTGAGAAATTATGCAAGTTCAGGGAGACTTCAGTGTCGGCTCTTTTGCAAGAGTTTATCAAGTTCTCACGCGTGGGTGTAATTTCACGGTTTCCTGTTAACGTTAACAAGCTTTTCTGGGACAAAAACTAAATGTTGGTGTTGTGCTATTATGGTGGTAACAGAAACTAACTAACTTTTTGCACGTGGGTCACAGTACATGCAAAAAAATTAATAATTTTTCTTTTTAAAGGCATTTCATGGTTCTATAAGAGGAACAAAACAATGAGCCACTTGAGGTGGTTATGGTTACTCTGCACCGCACCTCGTCGTGCCTAAGAATCATTTCTTAAAAGATATGATAACACAAGCGTCTTCAGTCTTAAGTCTGGATTGCTGACAAGTGCTCAGCGAACAGGATTTGCGGGATTGCCTTTTCTCATGCAAAAAACGAGGATGCTCTCTGAACGACCACATGGATTCTAGAGTTCACGATCGTAACACTGTTGAGTCTCGTTTTGACAGGTTTTTACATCTGATCATCAGCACACGCCTGATTCGACCGGACTGAACCGTATCAAAATGTTTTACACAATGATTTTAAAAAGCGAGAGAGAGGGAAGAAGAAGAAGAAGAAGAAAGAAAGAAAAAGAAAAAAAGAAAATCGGCTCTCTGGTACGGCATCCAAAGAGCTCTCGTCGAAAAAACAGAAGAAGCGAGGACCGTTTGTTTGGGGAAATGTGGTGCCCCCCCCCTCCGTCTCCGTGACTCTGCCTACTACGCGGAGACTCCAGCCGCACTTTAGAACTTATTCAATAAATACACCATAAAATATTTCGCATATGTATTTCGAATATATATTAAAAAGGAAAACAAAAACAAAAAGAATTAAATAAGACAAAAATGAAAAGTTGGCTCAATAAACAGAAAGAAGTGTTAGAGACATCCAGAAAAAAAAAAAAAACACTTCTTTTCTTACAATTATATCTACTCAAAACAGTTAAAGATAAATGTCGTCAGGCATTAAGTCTAGCACTGAAACTGTAATCAAAGCAACTTTTGCCACTTTTTTTTTTTTTAAACTAGTCGAACTTTTGCAGCATACAAAGGTCAGTGAGGTGCAGTGATTCGAGATCTCTTGTAGAAGAGGTATTTCCTCCTGGAACGTGACCGACAAGCGCCTGAGGGGTCTCTCTCTCTCTCTCTCTCTCTCTCTCTCTCTCTCTCTCTAATTGTCGACCCTAATACTCCAGGACGAAAGTGAAGTTTAAAATATATATATATAAAATAGACTTGATTCGTAAGTACTTTTTCTAGGGCATTGCACGAGGGGTGACTCCGAGGTGACCACCTGAAACGACCTCGAACCAGCGGGGGGAGGGCGGAGGTCTCGACTGTCGAAAAAAACAGGCACGTGCCGAGATTAAATTAAATTCGCAGATGTTTAGTAAGGAGGAACGATTAGAATCTAGATTTGCTTCTTTATTAAAAAAACTGCTGAGTCATCCTGTTCCCGGCTTGGGGAGGCGGAGCTAACACTGAACAGTAAAACTGCACTGCAATGCAATCGTTACGCGAAAGCCGCTCGACTAATCGACGTTCTCCTAAATGGGCTGCTAGAACAATTTTTTTTTTGTCCGGCACATGCCTGGAAGATAATGTTTTCGAACCCAAAAAAAAAAAAAAAACTAAAAGCCCAAACAATCAGAAAGCAAGTCAGTCTTTCCTTTTTGTTTTTGTCTGGGTGGCAGTCTTTAAAGTGCTGTGCTAGGTTTTTATCTGCGTGTCAGGTTCCCTCGTCCCGAGCACTTTCCCCCGCTGGTCCTGACACAAACCCCAGTTCACGATCATAAACATTTTCTTTTTAAAAGATATATTCATATTTTACTTGGCATACATCATCATTATTATAATAATAACTGACTATACACGGAGACTTCACTTCGAGTCTCGTTCTTTATGATGAAAACACGTGAATGTAAGCTTGTGCATGCGTGTGCAAGAAAGAAAACTCTTTTGATCTGTCACAGAAATTCAGATCCTTCAGCACCGTCATGAGGAAAAGGCACTTTTCTAAGGACTTTTGACCTCTTTTGGCTCCACACACTAAAACACTGGGGGGGGGGGGTGGGCCTACGGGTTTCAAGGTCGCGCTTTC
>JAQMYI010000019.1:4396251-4416912 GCA_030014275.1 Clariallabes melas
GGGGGGGCCTACGGGTTTCAAGGTCGCGCTTTCTCTCGTGCCGACTCCGATCTTCGGAGGGGGGGGGGGGTGCGGGGGAAGGACGGCGAGAACGTCGGCCTCTCGAATCGTCTGACGCTGAGAATACTCGTGAGGCGACTGCTACACACCGAGCACCATCCTGTCCAACAACATGCTACAACTATTTTATAACACAGCTGCTACCAGATTGTTCCGTTAAACAGGACTTACTATTATTATTATTAGTATTATTATTATAAAAAAATCTACGTTGCTGTTGTGGTGGGATAACACTGGCGGTTGAGTCCGATAGTGGTTCGGTTGTTTAAAGAACTACCCGCTCGTCACAACGCTATCGATCAGGCTTTCGCGCCTGTGTGGCTGTTGTAAAAGCGTCCCACATGCTTGTGATGAGCAGGCTTCATATATTAATTACGTCTCATTGGTAGAACATTGGTACTTGCTTTAAAAAAAAATGGGATTGGTACAAAGTTTACACGCTAACATTGCATCACCTGATTAGACGGTGATTTTTGCATTCAAACTCACGGTTACGCTCAACTTGATCAGCACATGCACTAATATATCTCTGCTCGAAAAGATGCTTCGGACACAAAGTACAGTCTTAAAAAAAAAAGCACATTCTTAGTCTCTACATGACAATCTTTCACCGTTAACACCGTCTATAGTATTTAGTAACATCAGAAAGTCAGTACATTTATCTTTTAGTCTGAGAAATCATTCATGAACAAACAAACAAAAAAAGTTATAAATACGTCAGCTCTGGACTGGAAAGAAAGTCTGATTATTTTTTTTATTTCTATTCCAGTAAGTAAGTAATAAAAACGCCATCAGGGACGTGAACTGGTTTGAGGTTTAGGCATCGTATGTACGTATGTAAATATGTATGCATGTACAACATCCGTCCTCTTCAACGCACCTGGATCAGACGCGACCCGGAAGTCGGCTCTAACAGAAAGAGATATGTAGCCAGCACCATTTGCACGCTCCGTATTCCCCCCACCCCTCACGTCGAAATCTCTGTATTGTGCGCCATAAACGACGCACAGTATAGCACCAAGCTTTATTCAGCTTTAATTAGTGCAGGTTACCGTCTCCTCGCTTACACAAACATTAAAAAAAAAAAATTTATTTAAAACACACACAGGACGTGCTTCAGAAAGAGCAAGAGAGCTTGCATGTCAAATTCTACGCTGCCCTCTACTGGCCATCTATGCTGCTGCATCATCGTCTCTCTCGTCCTCGCATGAACCGTCAATCTCGTCGAAGGAACCTGTACAAATAGCAGCTAGATCCTGATCAGAAGTGGCAGACGACGCGATTAGACGCTTCTGCAGCGCAGGATTAAAAAGCTGGGAGATTTACACGGGCGACGGATCCGGACACGACTTAAAGGCCACGCGAATACTGATCGGTGTAAAGGAATCAGCACGAAACTGAACTAAACAGATCATGGCTTTCTGTTGTGACCTCTAAGCCTTTCTTAAAATAAAATAAAAAAACTCCTCAGAAACCGCATGTCATCTTAATGCACTGCATTAACCGTTTTCTCATTCTTTAACCGAAAAAAGAAAAACCTTCTTAAAAATACTCCTTTTTCTAAAACCAGGCACTTGATTTTAAACCTCCTTCTATTATTATATTAGCTACTCTTTGTTTTTTTGTTTTTTTTTCCTCTGTTCAAAAGTGTAAAAAGTGCCAAACATACACATTTCCACACTGAACTCTACAACCGTCCAGACACAGAGTGCTGTTCTGCCTTCATTTTCCTCACGTCCTAATTCATTTTTCCCCCCCTCACATGATCCAGAAAACTGAACTCTACACAGGCCGCTGATCGATTATTGCACTAAAATGGGAATATCACAATCTGTCCTATATAATAACAACATGGCCTCTACTTGGTTTTTAAAACAAGAGAAAAAAGAAAAAAAAAAAGCAGAAAAATCATCTTAATAAAAAAGAACAAAAAAAAAAACAGGCAAATAAATACTGGGAGCAATTAAAAACAAAACCAGATGGAAAGGAAACTACGGTACTAAACACACACACAAAACATTAACAGGTAGGATCACTTTGCATTGTAGTAAAATGAAAGCTCTGTGATCCGGGCCGCCGTGGGAGGACTGACACGGCACGAAGTGTAAGGGCAACGAACGAATAAGGAAAGAGATAGAGAGAAGAGAGAGAGAAGATTTTTTTTTAAAAAGAAAAAAAAAAAAAAAAAGGCCAATTTGTAATAACATCTGGCCCTAATGGATGATGACACTTGTAATTAGAGCTTGTGTGGGACTTTTTTTTTTTTTTTTTGAGATGTTCCTAATGAGTAACTCGTTGATCGAGCAAAGGGTGAACCATGGCCCTTTTCAAACTCCTTTAAGATTTCATGGATGCCAAAAAGAAAAAAAACCCGGGTGATCAAAGTGCTGCGGTTACAACCTTGAGGTAAACAAATCAAGCAGACAGAAAGGGGAGAGAAAAAGAGAGAGAGAGAGAGAGAGAGAGAGAGAAAGAAAGAGAGAGAGAGAGACTCCCTTTTGTTTGGTGCGAGTGTCACCTTCCTCCGAAATAAATAAGTAAAACATGGTTGGCTGGTTTAATATTGCATAACAGTGCTGAGTTTTGGATGTGGGATTAAAGCAGGTGTCGCTCACAGGCCGGATTTGGGTTTGGCGAGACCCCGTCCCAAAAAAATAAAACACCCCCCCTCCCAACCACGCTTCCTGCCGCACAGTGTCCGGTCCGCATTTAGGAGGAGGTGTGTCTGTGAGTGTGTGTGTGTTTGTGGGCAGGCGAGTGGGATGAATTGGGGGCTCTCAGGCGAAGTACATGGTCCTCAGGGTGTCGTGGTGAATCTGCACAGCTTTGGCCAGGGCCTGGGGGTCTCGTCCGTTACTCTGACCCGAGACGTGGCTTCCCTCAGCACTTGGGGTTGAAACAGAGAGAGAGAGAGACATTAATTAAATCATGCACTGACTTTGTGTTTAACAAAACAAAAAAAGTTTTATATACATGAGAGACCCTGACCTGTCGTGCTCTTTATCCACCAGGTGGTAGCGGGCACGAAAGGCCACCAGGTGGGCGTAGTAGGCGGGTGCGGGGATGGAGACGGAGCGTGTGCAGCGCACGTACGTGTGGCAGAGCTGGTAGGTGAGCAGCTGGAACTCGTCGGCTGTGAAGCAGTTGTCGTCCCACAGCACGTGGTAGTGAGAGGGGCGACTTGTGCCCTGGTGGAGGGGAAAAAAATAAATAAAAAAAAAAGGTTGATAAGATACCAGGTCCTAAATCATTACTAAAGTGCATTATGGTGGGTATTCTTTATTCTGCAAGTCTTTAGAAGGATTTAAAAATAAATAATTAAATAAAAATTGTGCGCAACGTTACCTGTATTCCGGCATGGCTGCAGAGGTAAAAGTCGAACTCGTAAGGGTGTGTGATGTCCGTGTCGACGGTCGTACCTGCGGGAATGTTTCCGCTGCGGCCCACCTGCACACAACATCCAGATTGACAGACATTAGTGATTTTTTCCCCCCTCACTTATAGTTCAAGTCAATTAATCATCCTTTTCCCAGATGTTTGTTATACCAAAAAAATAAAATTAAAAGTTAATTAGGCGTACAAAGGTTACCAGACGAAAATCTGTCATAACACATTTTTCATGCCAATTAAGAGATTTATATAATTTTTACATAACGAACGTTCAGTGTAAAAAGGCCGAATCTCACCATTAGCGCTCGGTTTTCTTTTGCAGTAACCTGTTCGACTTTATCACCTGGCCAATTTAGCAATTAAATTATTATTTAAAAAAAAAAAACAAAAAAAAAAAACCTCTTTCAGAGACTTGTCTGCTTTATATTGCCTTTTGATAAACCTTTTGAGCACCTCTTTAAAAAGTCTGAATCTCTCAGTGGTGAGCAGCTGAAGTAAAATAATTGCAGGCTGTGAACGAACAGGCTCTTGTGTTAATGAGCGTAATTAAGCGTTGGCTGGTAAAGATTAGCAGGACGGTAGGGGGATAAGTGAACCCCCCCCCCACCCCCCCACCATCCCACCGGCAGCGTCTAATACATCTGCGCTGGCTGGCTGTAGGCGCTGGTCTGATGAGTGGTTTACAGTTGATGTGGGTCTGTGGGAGGAGCTTCTCCAAATTACAGTCTGGTAACCGAGACTACAGGTCACTAAAGATGATTTTTATCCAATTACTTGTAAATATATGTTCAATTAGTAAATGTCATTAAAAAGTACCATGTGTTGTTTTGTTATATAAAGTTTTGAAAAAAAATAAATAAATAAATAAATTGTCTGGAGTCTAAAAAGTCCTGAGTTTAAGCGTTTTGTCTTCACGGAGATAAATACTTAAGCAATTCTCGTTCCTATATCCAATGCTACTAAGCTAGCTTGCACGTAACATTTTTCTATGAATTCTTCACGATCTGGGACCCTTATTTAAAGTTTATTGGACCTTCAGTTATCCTCCTCTTTATTACAGGGGTTTCCTAATACAGTGTCGGAATACTATTTGTTTGTTTACTTATATATTTGCTGCTTATCCATGGATTAATTTATATTCTTTCCTCTCATGTTCATGTATGTGCAGAACTACTCTAATAAACCACGGTACAAACCGAGGCCTGGTCTAGTGTCTAGTGTACGTGATCTCACCCTCTCATTGCGGTCGGCGCAGAACAGGCGGGTGTGGTGCCGTTTCTGCACCACGATGTAGGTGATGCCGGGCTGGTACTCTTTCTCTAGGCTGATGCAGGCCTCCCTGATAGCCAGCAGTTCGTAATACAGCACCTGGAACATGAGCATATACATAATTATTATTGTATATACTAGATATGCCTGCAGCGTTGTATCACAGATATAAAAAATTAATAAAACTTTTGAATTCTGAAGTTTAAGTAGATTTCAATTACAAGCACATATTTTAAAAAAAATTTACAATGCGATCTGGTACAATTTAGAAGAATAAAAAAAATTTTCAAGGTTGATTTTTTAAAAATATATAAGGGCGTTTTTCCCATTTAAATTTCAAATTAGCATATTTTCTCTTCCCAGTGAAACAAAGCCTATAACCTTAAGCTCAACTAAATACATACTGTGAAAATTTGAAGCTGGTTCGTAGCGCATCAAGAATACCAACTATTTTGCTGTTATTCGTGTTAAATTACTGTAGTTGCGTTAGATAGTATGTAAATTAATTGTGTTTTGTATTTACTTATATTTAGGTTTACTTTAAATATATTGTTTTATACATGTTTTTCAACAAAAAGCTGTTCTTTAATGTTATCCATCGTTTTTGTGTTTATTTTTATTTAAAAAATTTTTTAAAGGCACTGGTACCGTTTTAAAAGTATCAATTTAGCACCAGTATCATAAAAAACCCAAACGATAAACAACCCTATAGTTATTATTACAGGTAAGGGTCGTGTAATGCAACACAAAACAGGAACTTGTTCATGGAAATCCTCGAAAAGTGACTGCTGACCGACCTGTCTGAACTGGCCCTCGGACACGCCGTCCCTGTAGAAGATGATCCGGGTGGGTTTGTATCGAGTCGACTTGTAGAACTGGATGAGCAGCTCGCGTACCATGGACGCCAAGTCCTGGATCACTTCCTGCCGCGGCCTCTGGACGCGCACGGTTGCACAGTACCGACTGGGGTGGGCGTCCATACTGCCTACAACCTACAGAGACAGAGAGAGAGAGAGAGAGAGATGAATGATCTCAAAAGAAAGAAAGATAAAGTGATCTAACGAGCAGATGGACGAGAGGATCACTAACTGCAGCGATGGACGGCTTTTTCCCGTCTCCAGCAGGAGGGTGTGTGACATCTGCGCCCAGGAAGATCACAGGCTGCTGGAACACTGATGGCCTGTTACACACAACACACACTCAGATATTAATTAACTCAGCTACAGTAATTAATGCCTACTATTATCTACACCTAAATACAACTCTGACCTTAATCTCAGTAAACCAAATGGAATCTTCTGGCATTTTTGCTTTTAAATAAATAAATAAATAAATAAAAACATTTCCCTCATGGGAGAAAATATTCCAAAAATGTCTTTAGTGTATCCTCTAAAATCAATCATTTTTAATCAGCATACACCCGTCTCTCTCTCACCGTTGGTGTGGTACCAGGATGTTGTTGATGCCGCCGAGTTTGACGTTGATCTTGAGGCAGAGGTTGGAAAGTGTCTGCGGTGACGTCTTCACCACGTTCTTCACCTGCACGCACTGAGTGGCCATTCCAAGGAGAGTGTCTCCTACACGCTTCACCTCCGCTACACAGCGCACAAACACACAAACAAGCATTATTTTATTTTTTTATTCACATAAATATAACTTAAACACATTCCGGTCAATCACAGGAACCAGAAACTATTTTAATTTCAGCTTACAGTACAGATTGTCAGAGCACAACAACAATTAACACTATTTCACTTGAAAGAGAATCCTAAAGCTGGTACTAACACAGGCAGGTTTTTCTCCAGATTACTTTTAAGTAATCTTAGGACTTCAGGAATGTAACCAGGCGATTACCGATTATAATTTTCTGTTATAAAGTCTGTACTTCTGTGGGAAAAAAAGTGTGTTGTGCTGAACATTACCGATCAAACATGTTCAAATACACAACTATTTTGATCATTGATTACTGAAACGATTAATTGATTCATCGGATTACAAACGCCGCATTTACTGTAGATATCAACTTGAGGTTGCTTTGTGGTACCAAACAATCAAGATAATAAAGATGAATACTTCACTTCAAAAGAAATATGGCTTTTAATGAACTTTCCTGATGAAACAAAATCTAAAACCGAGGGAAAGCAAAAGTAGCAGCAATAAAATATAACTATTAATTAAGGAAACTAAGATTATGTCCGTGGTGAAGGGACTGCGGTAAGACCTGTGGCGCGCACCGGAGGTGAATGTGGCTAATTATCGTTTGTGTGTTGCTGTGAGCTGAAAAAAAAAAAAAAAAAGGAGAGCACCACAAGAGAGAGAGAGAGAGAGAGAGAGAGAGAGAGAGAGAGAGAGTTGTGTTCCCCACACTTGGGGGCGCCCAAGTATACTTGCTGTTTCTTTGAAAAATCAGTCCATCCACGATCGATTACCTAATAGCGGACAGTTTCTTCTCACGCTAGCAGAATAAACAGGTACAGGAGTGATAGCGCCAGAACGGTGGTGTACTGAGACAGTAAATGTAAAGGATGCTAGCTGGCATAAAACGAATAAGAACGCCGAACTGACGATCGCTCACTCAAGTTTCAACACAGTGAACGGGTTGCTCTTTAAAAGACAAAAACAAATAAAAAAATTTTAAAAAAGGGAAGGATTAACCCTTAAAACTCAAGCAGTGCAGATCCGTGCGGCACTGGACCGATTTAAAAAAAAAAAAATAATAATAATAATAAAAAAAACAGCCACTTATACAGAAGCCCTGCTGTGTGTGTGTGTGTGTGTGTGGACGAGGAAGCTTCAGACATCAAAATATGCATTCGGATTTTCTGATATGACGTGTAAAGTTATCAAATAATAAAATAATATCAAATAAAGTTATTTTTAAAACGTGTAAATTGTACTGATTCAGGATTATGGGAATGACGTCGCAAAAATGTCGAAGGGAAAAAAATTTCCGTATTATTATTATTATTATTATTATGATTATGATTATGTAAAGCACCTAACTCTTTTGTAAACGCCACGTTTCAATGACAGTAAAAGATATTCTATTCTATTGTTATTACTATCATTATTATTATTGGTCACAGAAACAAAAACAGTTTTATAAAATGCTAATGCTATTAAAAAAAAAAAAAAAAAACTATACATTTTATTAATACAATTCTGGCCCGTTCTGACTGCCAGTATATTTCAAACTTGGGGGGGAAAAACATGAGAGAAAGAGAGAGACAATAAGCAAACACGCATGCAGAGCTTAAAAGCCAGCAACAAGGTGTGTGTGAGAATTTTACTTCAAAAAGTTCATTGAGTAGAAAAACGACTCACAGCGACACACAGTCAGTAATTATCCACATCCTCCTCATGTGTCGAGTGCTTTCCCACTCACCCGCCTCATGTCCTTGGCCACGCCACCACCAACACAAGTCTTTCCCTCTCATTCTAGCTGCTGTTCCCACACTCGGTATAGATTTTAAACCAACTACATGCGCCATCACACACTTCATTCATTCTAAACAGTGATTTAAAGATGAAGTGCCTAGTTATTCCAGCTGAGACGTGTGTGTGTGTGTGTTGCGATGTTGCCGTGTACCGTAGACGGGGGTTTTCCCGGGCAGGATGACGATGATGAGCTGCAGGCCGGAGTAGGTGTTCTTCAGGTGCCTGAACATGGGCTCCACGCTGTCGGCTCCCTGGGCGTACTTACAGAAACACGGCTGGCCCTGGATGGGCATCCCGGCATCCTTGGAGATCTTACGCAGCTGATCGGTGAACCCCCTAAAAAGACATTACAAGTGAGTAAAATCCAGAACCAATCATATAAGCTCAACAAACTCATCAAAAATCAAACAAACTAATAAGCCCTGGTCACGTGACCAAGAACAAAATGCCAGGAAAGTGACTGTTGAGCATTAATGTACTGCTCTCATGAAGAGGAGGCTAGATAAAGCGCTATACAAATAAAATTTAATTGAATCATAAAAGCGGTGTGTTCTATCGGTCTAGACGGCGGCCGGCCTCGGCCTCGCGCTCGGGTTTAAGGGCGGAGACGGAGAGAACGTACTTGAGGATCTCCTCTCGACACTGCCGCTGTGTGGCGAAGCACGCGATGGCCCACATCTTGATCTCTACGCCTGTGTGAAACTGCTTTCCTCTCATGTCCCAAACGCCGTGACTGGGCGTGGCCACGGTCCGGTTCTGCAAGAAAGGCACCAGGGTTATTAACTCAGCTGCATGCTGATGTGTACACACAAACAAACACACATACACACACACACACACAGAGAAAGAAAGGACACGACTAAAGATAAATGGGCTCAGGTGCATATACAGTACTTCTACACATTAACAACATTAACACCACAAACACATCCTTGTGTAAATTATTTAAAAAAAATACAATCCTGAACATCAAAAGATGATCAACATGCATTAATTAATTTTTTTATAAATTTATTTTTTAAATAATGTTACAGTTTCCATCTCTTTTAATTAATTAATCTCAGTGCAGTTCAGTTAGTGATAAATCACAGTCAGCCAATAAGCAGATGTTAGATTTTGGCTTTTTTTTTTTATGATGCATTCATTTATTAATACACTTAATGAATTTCTTCTTCTACTGTATTTAAGTGTCAACTGATTCTCAGGAGAAAGAAAAATTAAATCTGGAGCAACTTTCCTGTCGTGCAAACATGATTAAGGCGAACAGCTGCAGCCATAACGATTCGTTTTGTCTCAACACACTCCAGAGGTGATTATTTCTACGGCTTCAACAATCTTTTCTAACACAATTAAGAATTCTTGTAGCATTGAAGTGAAAAACTATAAACGGCAGCTGGTTAGTGGTCGAGGACCCCAGCGCGGTGGTTATTTAAACAACACACACCAGTTCACACCAGCAGAGGTTAGAGACAAGGGGGTTAGTTCCTCCAGTGGAGGGGCCAGACAGGCAGACGGACAAAGAGAGATGAGCGTGATTTAAAGGAAGGGTACCAGAAAGTTCTCTGAGCTCACCCTGCCCCCGTACTGCAGCATGGGCGCAGGCAACACGCGGCCCGTCACATGGGCCATCTCGTCCCGGACCTTGAACTGGAACTCCTGCACGAACGGGTCGGCCTCGTAATTGGCACTGCGTACCTGCGGAGGTGAAGAGAGAGAGAGAGAGAGAGAGAGAGAGAGAGAGAGAGAGAGATGATGATGAGAATGAGATATTTCAGAGAGGAACATTTGAGAAGAGGACAAAAAAAAAAAAAAAGAGAGAAGGAGAGGAAAGGAGAAGAAAGAACAAATAGGAATAAAAAAAAAGAGAAAAAGGATAATAGGAGAACAGGAAGGAAGAATGAGAAGAGAACAAAAATGGAGAAAAAGAATGTGAAAAGGAGATGAGAAAGTCAAGAGAAGGAAAGACGCGACAGATGAAAAAAGAAAAGAAAGAAGGAAAATAGTGGAACAGGAGAGATCAAAAGAAGAGAAAAGAAGACATGAAAAAGAAAGAAGTAAGAGAGAAGAGATGAGAAAGTGGAGAAAAAGGAGAAGAACAGAAGGAATGAACAAAAGAGAAGAGAATGAAAATGAGAAGAAAAAGAAGAGAAATGGATAAGGAAGATGAGAAGAAGAAAAAAGAGAAAGGATAATAGGGCAACAGGATAGAACAAGAGAGAAGAAAAGAAGGCAGGAAAAAGAGATGCAAGGGAGAAGAGATGAGGTAAAGGATAGAAGCGGAGAAAAAGAGGAGAAGAACAGAATTAATGGACAGGAGGAAAGAATGAGAAGAGAACGAAAAGAAGAGGAAAGGAGAAAACAGTATAGAAGACAAGAAAGACAAAAGAAGAAGAGGAGAAAAATTAAAAAGAGAAGAAGAAAAATAGGGGAATATGAGAGAAAAAGAAACAACGTAGAGAGAAGAAAAGAAGACATGACACAGAGACAAGTAAGGGAGAAGAGACAAAAGAAGAATGGAATAGGAGAACAGAAGAAATACGACGAGAATGAGAAGAGAAGAACAGAAGGAGAAAAGGGGAAGAAAAAAAGAAGAAGAAGACGAAGAGAAGCCCATTGAAAACACATTCATTACACTGAGTTCAGCGATCTACGTTTATTCGTGGAATTTGCGCGCGGCCAAGTCGCGAGAAACACTTAAAAAGCCGTCTTCTGAAATAAAAAATAAAGAAAAAAAAGAAAAACGTTCCAGCCGCTCGCAGAACATCTTCGATTGAAAACAAACACAGCGAGCTTTTTATTTTTAGAATCACGGACACGAACTGGGGACATTTTGTACATCAGCAACGTCGAACTCATTACGCCCACGGGCTCATCTCGTGCTGGAACCAAACGAATCTGCACACACTAACTCGTGGGCATTTTTAAAGGGGAGGAAAAAAAAAGAAAAAAAAAAGGGAATGCATTATCCTCGTTTTAGCCAGATGAAGTTGATGAGCTGAGACACTTTTGGTGCTTGAGGCTCAGTTACAAATGAGGAAAGGCTTATAGCGGAGCAGGCCGGGTGTTGGACGAGTCATATGACCAGATCTTCGTCTGATCAAACTGTGTAGAAATGAATTAATCTGTAAATCAGGAGAACGTGCCAATTCTGAAAAATCTATCAATCAATCAATCTATGTAATTATTTATATTAATAACTGTACTTTCATTACTTATACTTGCCTGAAGTTTAACTTTACACTTAATAAATTATATTTATTATTATTTATTATTATTATTATTAATATTATTATTATTATTATTATTATTATTATTAACCAAAACACATTTTACACAAACTGGTGAAAAGAAAAAAAAAATCCTATGGACTAGCTGGATGCCTGAGTGTAAAACTGTCTCTGAACAGCAGAGGGCAGTACTCACCAGCCTGCTGATCTCCTCCTGTCGGTCCGGTGCCGAGCGCGCTGTGGCTTTGATCATAGTGGACGTCTGATTATCGGTCAGTTTTTTGATGCATCGCTGTCCTGCTACGATGTTACACACCTGAAGAGAAAAGAAACAAATAAATAAATACTTATTTGTGAGTGAGTGCTTCATTAATTTCTCTCTCTCTCTCTCAACGTAACCATCTAAGCATCAACGTTTAGCAATTCAAAAAAGAGAGTGCATCACCTCCAGGGGCAGGTAGGTGTGTTTCTGCTCCTGGCCGACCTGCAGGCATGGCAGGTGAGGGTACTTCAGTTGCAGGTTGTACTTTTCTCGGAAATACTGAGCGACAGTCCGTTCCACCGTTTGTCCGTTTTCCAACTGCAAGGGGAACCTGGAGCGCCGGACAGAGTGCAGGAGAGGTTACTGTGATGAGGCCCGTACACCACTGGTTTTATACATCAGGAGATACAGGAATGTAAAGCGTTCGAGTAAAACTGGGACTTTTGATCGTGCAGAATAACTGAACATAGTTTATGAGGGTTAAAAACTCCCTTTCTCTATATAATACCCTGTTACACTAATGCTTTTAACAATTGTTATTGTCGCAAAGAAGCTTTACAGAATGAGAAGAAGAAAAGCACTGGGGGGGTGCGATGTTATAATTCCACACGCGCTTCCACCGGAGAATAACATTACATCATTAAACCGCGAAGAAGTCGCTGTTTTAATGACGTACAGAACACAACGACTCAGGAAATCCGAATCTGTCTGTTTACAGATGCGTCTCTTCCGCAAGTTGGAGACAAAGTTATCTGACTGCAGTGGGCTCCGAGCTTAATCACAAGTCCCAGATTGACTTGAACGCCGTTTGTATTATAATAATAACTATATCATTGCAATACTTTCATTTAGAACAATTATCATAAAAGCCTATTAATGAACAATGGAACTGCTTAGTCAAATTATTAAGATATAATTAGACCATTAGTCTATTACGCCATAGTTTTATTACAATATGGAATTTGTCTGCTTGCTTTCTAAAACATGAAAAAAAAAGTATATATATTTTAAATATATCTATATCTACCCATCCATCCATATATCATATATACATAAAAATATTTGAGACTCTCTATAAGAAAGAAAAAAATAATGTATGTGTTGCAATCACTTAAGAATATGATTAACTAAATATGTTCCTGATAAATCTCTGTATTATGCGTTTTATTTATTTATTTATTTTTAAATACAGTGACTAAAAGTCATGTGGAGTCTCTGCCCCGTCCTGTCCCGTCCCGGGCCCCTGCTCTGTACCACAATGAGGCTGACTCACGTCTGATGGCTGGCAGGTCGACGGGTCACGTTACACACTCGGTACTTCCTCCGCATGGTTCCACAGTGCGTCACCTCCACCTTAAGACCTAAACACAACAAACATGAGGTTAGAAACGGAAGCAGAAACACACCACGCTCCACAGGCTAAAGAAAAATAAATATACATTTTTAAAAATGCACCGCCACTTAAAGATTAAAACTACTTGTAGAACAGAGACGAGAACCACGACTCATCAGATTGATTTTGTAAGAACGACCCGTTTCATGCTCGCTGCACCAGATTATCCATATTAAATGTGAGGGTTTGGGTTGTGAGTCACCTCTGAATAAAACGCTGTATCAAAAAGATCAGCTCTGAGAAAGAGATGACGCATCGTTTGGTATGAGGCTGACATGAAGAAAAAAAAAAGAAAAAGAAAAAAAAAACAGCAGCTAGACTCTTCTACTCATAGTTCCCTATTTTTCTGCATGACAGTTTCTAGTTTAAAAAAGGACCCTAAAAAAAAAAAAAACCTTACCTTTGATTTCTTTGGTGAACTTGACTCTGTGAGAATCGGTAAGGGGGCGGGGCTGCTCGTCGATGTTGTGGATGTCCAGGACCTCACACATGAACTGGATGACTGGCTGTGCTTTGTAAAAGGCCGTGGCTGACACTAGGGGCAAAACAAAGAAAACAGTTAACCAAAAATAGACCCATGGTTTAAGGAACGACTCATAAATAAAAAAATATATTCTAAATCACACAATCAAGCCCAGACACGCTCGCTTCCAGTTAACACAAGCAGACAAATAATGTGGAGGGAAAACGTCTGGGACGCTCACTGCTACTGGAGTTGGGGATTAGTTGACGTATTTTCTTATTCTTTTGTTTTAGCAATTAAAAATCTTTACCACCATATGAGGTGGTAAATTGTTGCAGTTCCTCCATAATCCTACAGGTGGTGCTCTCGAAACCATTTAGGTTTAATTTTAGAACTTAAGCAAAATCTCTCTCTATACAGTATATATAACAAAACTGTAAATTTGGCATGTCTGTACATTTGCAGAATAAATAATTTGGGGGGAACGTAAGATGAGTAACAGAACATCAAGATGATTTTGGAATTTTTTGTTTGTGCACACATCATGTAAAAACTACTGAATGAATTTTAATGGTGTATTCGGCCGAGCTTGAGGTAACCTAGGCTTTGTTTCATTGCAATCTGTCCACGGGAAAAGAAGATAAGCTAATTTGAAATTTAAACGCCCTTATATCATAAAACAATTTATAACAAATTAAATAAAAAAAAACAGATGGCGCTGTACACTGTTTAATATGCGCAATTGAAATCAAATTAATAAACTGAATCTCACACCTTCATTCCGCGGACTTCACAGCAACACGTACAAATTTTACTTCATCTCGAAATTCAACAGAAGCTGACGTACAATGTCGTGTGCACATCTAGTCTAAAATAAGAAATGATTAATAATATTGAATCGTTATATTTACAAAATCGTGATACTAGCAGAAAGCATGACATTACAATACAATACAAATCGTGAGGATATTGTATCGGGACGTCCCTGGTGATTCCCGTCCCTGACACACTAGACCATGGGAGAATCCCAGTCAGTAATCTTCTTAGAAAAGTGATAACCACAATCCACTAAATTATTATTATTACTATTTAACAATATTAAACAAACAGCTCTTTATAGCTATTAGACAGTTTGTCTGGTCACCGAGATCAAATGTGTTTAATGCAAGCATCCTATGACATGAAAACAAGCAGGCTGATAAAATGCTAAAATACGTCACACATCAACAACAACAAAAATAAAACAAATCCATGGTAATAGAAGGTGGGGCTTAAAGGGGCATCATCAGTCAATCATTATAGACTCATACTTCCAATGATGAATATTTTTTGAAAATTGAAAGTATTCTCACATTAAAACCACGAACCTTCTGTGTGATACAACCAGACTCATTATTTCACCTCTCCATAGTGCGTATGTTCATCCATGAGGATTAGTGCAAAATCTAAAAACACACAAGTGTTTCTCTTTAAATAAGCTTAAAGTCTTAAGTGTAGATACACTATGGAGGAACTGTGAGTAAGAAGACGAAGGCGTAACACTTTCTCCTTTTGTTAACAGTGTTTGTGGAACAAGTTTGTCAAGATACATTTCGCTTGTGTGTGGTAAAAATCTGCTTTATCTAAAAACGAATAATAATCCCTCAGGACTTTCAGGGTTTTTAAACTCCAACTATCTCATAACCTCTTCCTTTTTTTTTTCTTTTAAAAGGAAAAATATATTACTTGATGAATCATAAATCAGTGGATAAAAACAGGAAAAGAGAAAGAGCCTTGCTGGCCGTCCCCCACGCCACACAATCAGCCGCTCTGTACTTTAAGCTCTTGTTCTTACACACTTGGCCAGTCAGGAGTGTGAAGAATCGGATGACGGCGGCAAGTTTAAATCAATCTTCGTAACACACTTTCACCCGGCAGCGGCGTGAACTCTGCACCGGGCCACAATGGGCCGGCTTTCGCGCCTTTTCTGCCACTATTTTCGCTCCATTATGAGAGGCACAATAAGAGAGTGTAAGAAGAGAGAGGTGCTCTCAGACAGGCGGGCTTTTCCCAGAGAGACGGCGGTGGTGGTGTGGGGGGTTGGGTGCGGAGCTGGACCAGGAGGATCGGGTGTAGTCAACTGAAAAGTGTCTAAGTGTGAAAGAGTGCAGTGTGTGTGGGGGGGGGGGTACAGGCAGGCGGTGTTGAGGGGGACATTACAGACAAAGAAAGGGTCCGAGCACACAGAGAGAGAGAGAGAGAGAGAGAGAGAGAGAGAGAGAGAGAGAGCGCGGGCTGAAAACTTTAACACGTGCACGACTCTACTTGAACAAGTAAAATAAATTCTTACTGGAAATAAATTAATAACCTCAAGTATAAAATAACAGTGAAACAATATTAAACAAAATCTTAAAAAAATAACATAGTAATAAAAAGATTTGAGGCTTAAGACGCGATTTGAATATGATTGGAGAGTTTATATTACGGATGTTTTCAGTAAGGCTTTAGAGACCACGATGGTCGAACGGGCAGGTGGTGTAAAGACAAGCGAAGAGTGTGAGAGAGTGTGTAAAACTCTAAAGTTTTGGGATTTCAGGATTTTTTTAGGAGTATTTTTACTCTAACACTCAGGTTTTTTTCCTGGGGTTTCTTTGGCCTCCGTACTCAGATGCTCTTGTGTATTTACACATGACTAGGGCTGAAACGATTCCTCGAGTAATTCGATTAAAAAAATCTTCTGCCTCAAAACTTCTTTTAATTCATTTTAAAAGCTTGCGTTATGTTTTTGCGCAATTATTTGTTTGGCGAGACACAGCGCGCTTCTGGATGCAAGCCTCCAGTAAACACTGACGAAAAAAGAAGCGCTTACGTCACCCACAAAGCGGAAGGAGACGAAAACAGTTAGCTGTGTATTGATTTGACGGAGCGCTCTGTTGCTTCAAAATGGAAGGGAGCGATAAAAATATCAGCGAACCAAGAGAAGAAGAAACCAGCAAGAGAAAACAAAAGAAATTGTCAGTAAACGCTTATGTTATGCCTGAGCTGTAGATTTAGAAATGTTTAGTTCTGAAAGTTAAGTTGCACAGCTTAGTGTTTTTGTATAATTATTTATTTTAATGTGTGCCTTAGTTTTTTTTTTATACTTAGTCATTTGAAATACCTTTTTTTAGTTTTTGCATCTGATAAAAGGATTTAAAATAAGAATGTATGACACTATAATGCACTTAATTAATCTCAGTCAACTTCAAGCCATTCCTTGTATTGTGAATAATGACAATGTTTATTTTTGATAAAATGCTGTATGCATTTAAGTAATAAAAGTTGATTTTTCTAAAAAGAAAACCAATTAATCTTTGTTTCTCTTATATATTTTACATTGCTGTTTAATTAAGCAAAAGTACATTTTATCTGATTACTCGATTAATCAATAAAATTTTTGGTAGAATACTCGATTACTAAAATATTCGATAACTACAGCCATACTACATTCTTACCGGTTTCTACTGCATTCCTGCCAAGTTACACAAATTCTTACGGAGTTCACTCAAATTTTTTGCAGATGTAGTGGGAACGTGGCTCAGTGTGACAGGGACCTAAGCCCTTAAACTGAAGACTTTATAGTACTTTTTATTTAGAAATAAAATGCAGCACCACCCTCAGGTTTGTTCACAGGTCAGTCATGTGGTGTCTAGGTATCAATGTCTCTGGTGGAGACTGACCAATCAAAGGAGCGGAGATATCAGCCACCATCCACACCACCAAAATCTCAAAACTCAACGAGCATGTGTTGAACAGTTGCAATCATGCTTGCACATGGCTTTTAACATGAGTGAGTTTTGAGACTTGCGCATGCGGCTTTTACTGTGGGCAACTTTTGACTTTTGAATGACTCATCATTCTGTGGTTTGCTCTATAGCAGTTCTTTGGGTCTTTGTCCTAAAAGGTGGGTAAGCGTTGGATAGCTCGCAATGTTCTCACTGACATCAGATTCAGTTCCTCTCTCTATTCCGTCCCTGCTTAGGGCCTATATCCTGTATGGAATGCGCTGCCAAGCATCCTTTCCTGAATCTCAATGAAATCAGCACACTAGTCCCCAGAATGTGATTGGTACATGAACAGTGTTTTGCTTGAAACATAGTTGAGAATAATGAGAATGAGAATAATTTTCTTACATCTAAATTAAAGTATGTAGGGAAGTTCACAGCATGAGAAAGTTTTCATATGTGAGTGACTTTGTGAGATATAGTGCATGCATCAGGAAACTCCACCTTTAGCAAAGTCCATGACGCTGCACACATTTTACTGAAACTGACTTTCACAAGCATTTTGCCTCGGCTTTATTTATACTTCGAATACATACTTAGCATTCGTATCTATATCTTTTTAAAGCAGTGATTATACATCATTATGAACAGAACATTATTCGTCTAATAAAATAGCCATAAAATCCCTACGAGAGCGATGATAACATTCCGTACTGTATATTTCCCAGTGTGTTAAAGGGCTTGACTGGTTTATTGTAGAGATATAAATATTGCATGTTAGGTGTAAACTAAGAAATTAAAAAATAAATTTTTTTTTTAAAGAATATCTATAAGATATTATATATATATATACACACAATTTTTTTGTGACTGTTTTATATATACAGACGTGATCGTGTCCACAAGGCTAAGATCCTTGTACAAAAAGCTCTAAAACTAATTTTGAATTCATGGCCCTCAGTGAATTAAGAATGAATGTCACACTAGCACCTGCTTGTTGTGTGTGTGTACATGTGGCCACAATTTCAGTAAGTGACATACTAGTTGAAAACAATCAGACCTCAGACCAACTGTGTGGCACATTTTCTCATTCCACTTTATCGCAACTTGCTCGGGATGTTTATGATTAAACATTAATCAATTTTTGCCGTTAAGATTTTAACCGGTTCATAATGTATGAACTGATAATGTTTGTTTTGGGTAGTAATGCTCCGTAGCTCATAAATTCATGCTGTATACACCACAAGAGGATGCAGGTGCAGTTCAGACTTTGAAAGGAAGCAGGAATTGAGGTTCCAGAAGAGAAACAGCCAATCAGAATTTGTAATTTGTGCAAAAGTAAATATTAAGTATTCGGCTAATTATAGTTAAAGAAGCTGTATGCTTCAGTAGTTGGGCTACAGTAGCTGGTCCTGATATTATTTGGCTGGTTTTTATTTTTTCATTGGACAGAGCAGGTGTTTAGCACTGCCTAGCCAGTTTTTGTGATCTGTCAACCTTGGAGCACAGAGTAAGCTAACATGCATGAGAGAGTTTTTGCTAAAGAATGCCTAAAATATGTAATGGTTCAAATAAATAACACCATACTGTGGCAGTCCAACTGTATTGTGACATTTAACATTTAATGATTAATTAATTATTAGTTGTTAATGTCTAATCATTTGTATAATTTACCTTACTACCTGCTTTTAGGATCTATGTACTGGACCACTTTTTTGTTTCACTTTTGTCTCTGGCAATTCTTTTAGTGTCTAGTACAGCTTCTGCTGCTAATAGCTAATATTATGACTGGCATATAATTACATTGAAGCTGGAAATTACATTGTTTTGACAGGTGAATTACCGCTTAGTATGAAATGCTGACTTATATTTTTAAACAAACATGTTCATCTGACTTTTCAGACCTGTACAAATTCCATATCTCTGAAGTGATGTGTAAACATTTTGCTATATATTAAAGATTCAGGGGGGGAGTGCAGAAATTTACAAGTGGCTCAACAGAAGCGCATTTTAATGGAGTTGCATACTTAAAAACCGTTTGTTAAAAACCTCTTATCTGCCTTTTTTTTCAAACTCTGTGAATGAATTAGTCTCAAATATACTCATTACACACTCACACACAAATCTCAGAATACGCGAGAGCAAATTAGCTGAAAATCCCACGCGTTAGAGGAAATGTAATATCGAATCAGGGAATTTATAAAATCACAATGCATAATGCAATGAAATGCCGTCATTTCTCCTTTTTTCCCACGCTGTCATGTTTTCCGCCTGGCTGTCATGCTTTTTCACACGCCCCGCCCCTTTACACACCAGCATCCCATTCACAACTAATTTCTCCCGGCATTTAAGGAAGCGCAGAGCGCTGTCTCGCTGGCAGATTATTGCGTGCCTTCAGAGCCCAGTCATATTAGTTGTTTCCGTTCTCAACCTCGCTTATTCTCGCTATTCGCTTCTAGCCTCTCATTTTTCGATCTCGTTCGCTGTTTGTCTCCCAGTTGGTTTTGACCTCTTGCTTTGGTTCACGTTTACATTACGTCTCCTCGCTCTCTTTTTGGATTTTTTGCATCGCTGACTGACTCATTGGCTTTGAACTCTCACACTGGCTCACGACAATGTCTCTGCTCGCTCTCTTTTTGATTCACGCACCGCTGACTGATTTAACTGGCTTTTCGACCTGTTGCACCGGCCCTGAATTACGTCACTAGGATTTCCCCCCGAACTGCCGGCATGCCACACCTCCCTCATTCAAAACCGCGTCTGAGCCACGCCCATTTGGCGCTGTAAATCTGCACTTGGGTCCTGCTCCTCTAACTCTCTTCATCTCTCTGCCTCGCCTGAGAATTGAGTCACATTGGCAGTTTGGTATCGTGATAATATTGTATTGTGAGGTGGCTGGTGATTCCCCTCAATATTTTTGATATCTTAGAAAAGTGTATCGTCACCAGTTTTATGGCGTTATGAGTATTATTATTAGTGTATAGGGTAGCAGTACTGACATTATCTGTAAAGATTTAGTGCTGAAAATGTTGGTATTATTTGGATTGAAAGGTTTTTAGCTACACTGTTTTTTATCTTGTGTGTCTGAATGATCGAGCTAACCACATTTAACACCAATGATGTCATCCCTAAATTAAGAAACGGTTATTTACACACGGTTAACAACAGCCATCTAATAATATTTACTTCCTTTTTTCTCATTTGTGGCGGCCTTGTTACTTTTCAAAAAGGTCAAATTAATGTTCTTTAAATAATGCTTAATGAATAGGGATGTAACAATATTGTAAATACCGTCGTACCGCAATAGCAAATTCTTTCAATAATACCGTGGCCGCATGACAATAAATAAAGGTCTTCTGAGAAAAGTTTGCTCAGGCGAATGGAGCGAACGGGAGGTAGCGGGAACTACAATTCCC
>JAQMYI010000019.1:4431805-4444092 GCA_030014275.1 Clariallabes melas
TTCTTGCTAAAACGATGGAAACTGAGACCATGACCATTCTTTCACGCCACTTTTTTTTCCCCTCAACCAACACATTTAGTGCACTTGAGTGAGGGGGGGGGGGGGGGGATAAAATAAAAAGTGCTGTTGTTTGAAATTGAGTATATAGTTTAAAAGTAAAGAATTTAGATCTGTTGTTGTCAAAGGATTCATTGCTTAATCGTAACACATCTGGTGCGCTCCTCTGTAGCTTTCCATCTGTTCACGTCTCATGTCTCAGTGCAACAGCTGGAATCAATGCCTCAAGTTTTTCAACTTGTACAATCCTAATTAGGATATAACTTGCGTAGATGCGTTCGTATAGACGAAAGTTCGCAACTCGAATGTTCATAAGACGGGGAATAAAACACGCCACCCAAAATGAACTTGTCTTTTGTCAAGGATAAACGGTTTCATAAATTTTATTTATTTATTTATTTTTTTTTACAAACCACAAGCATCTCCCTGAGTTGAACTCGCGGTAGTGACGATATCATGAAGCCACGGAACAGATTTGAATACGGTGACGTGTTGCGCGTCATTTCGACACCGTGACGATAAACAAACGTGGGGGAGTAAAGATGAAAAAAATAAATAAAAGTGGCGGAGGTTGCCATGTTCCTTTTTTATCTTCCACTCGCCCGACTCGCACGTAAACCCTGTGCTCCGCTCATGAGTCATCCAGATGAGCTCTTAGAAACTCACTGGCACACACACCACACACACACCACACACAGATGCAAATGCACTCCATTGCCTTTAGTCCTCAGGTGAAGCTTGTTCTCCCACGCTCACCTACTCACTACCACCTCGCTCTCATTCACTCACACACACGCACACACAGAGTTGCGTGGAATGGCGTCATCAGATCTTCCACGAAACCACAGCCTCGAGAATCAAGGCCTCACAAGAGGACAACGAATAAAAAATAAAAAATAAATAAAAAAATAGATCTCTAGATAAACACAAAAGCACGTCAATTATTGTGCCTCTGCACAAACACCTACGCATCAAACATAAAAAATAAAAAAGATGAATAAATGCTTAATTTTTTTTACTTCCTGTTGCCTGAAGCAGCTACAAACACTTTGAACCTGTAACGACATTCTAAGAGCGAGACTATCTAAAAAAATAAAAACAAAAATCAGACCGAACACCATTAAGAGCGGCAACACATTGACGAGGAACCACTCACGATCTGTTGGAGAAAAAGCGCTAGAACGTTTACGTGTTGTTACTCAGGATTACCGTAATGACACATGATACGAGCGTTCATAGTAGAGAACATTTAAAAGCAGCTCGTGTGTTTTCTTTTGCGTCGTGCATGCGGAGTTAAAAAAATAAAAAAATGTTTTATTTGCATTGGGCCTGACTGGTGTGACGACCACGGGAACGTGAGGCGAGAGACCCCGAGGGGGGTTTGGTGCTACGTCGTTTGGCGTGTCAGACCGCGCAGAGAGGGGGGGGAAGAAGGAAAAAAAAAAACAACGTGTGACCCTGCGCTTAATCATATGAATGAGCTCCATTCTGGGTCGACGGTGAATGAGTCTCTGTGTTATAGTCGTATCATAGTCAGGCACTAGAAGAAGCAAAAAAAACTTCATCACTTACATGCAAATCAAACTAGTGCTTAATGTCAGGCTTCAGGCTTTTTCCCTACCCCCTCCCCCCCTCCTCCTCCTCCTCCTCGTGTCGGTCTCTTGAGCACAAAGCACCTCTCAAACTGTCCACTGACTCCATGTTGCCTCTGCAGATGAGACGAGACAAGATGCACTCCACTTTCCTCTCCCCAGACAGACAGACAGACAGACAGACGCACACAAACACGGTTTGCCACGGGGCCTGAAACGTTTCCCAGGCCGACATTCGACTCCAGAGGGTCCCGAGCAGGATGATCTCCGTGCCCTGTTGCACTTTCTTTACCGGCGTCCTCTGCATATTTACGCCGGGGGGAAAGAAAGTGCAACTGGACACTCGGCGGGACCCCGTACACGGCTGTAGAAAGTAAAAAAAGGAGAGAGTAAGCTAAAAGAGAGAGAGAGAGAGAGAGAGAGAGAGAGACTAAATAAGACGGAGAAAGACAGCATAGATGGACATGCGCTTAATGAAACGACCAGTGCGGTTGTAACTCAACGAAACTCAACTGTAACTTACTCTCCTCGTTCCGGTTTACACACAAGCACAGCGAGAGAAATCAAGTTACAGACCGAGGCGTTTCTGAGTCCGCTACGATAGGCGTTATGACACAGGAAGGGAGGACAGGGTAACGGGGTAAGGATATCCTTTTAATTAGAACTTAGTACAAACAAACAAACAAACCAAAACATGTCTATCAAATTCTTAGACGAAAGGGAGGTTCAATTCGATCCAAAAAACGTTATAAATGATCGTACACAAGAGATAAAAAAAAATATATATATTGTTTTTTTTAAACCACAGGTGTTCTGACAACAGGTGGCGATATTAGGAGCTTTCGGTTTAGGAGGGGAACGAGAGATGGACCTGTAGGAGCTGAGGGACACTCAGAGCAGGAGAAAGTTGGACGAGCATAACCCGGAGCAAGACAAAAGGTAGACCGTCCCTAGCTGGACAACAATGAACAAACCGTTTACGTAGAGAGAGTTGTGTGTCCGATTAAAAGTTATACGAGCCGGCTGGTTACGGCGTGACTCCAAATTGCAATAACCGCGTACGCATGACAACGTCTTTGTCTTTCGGCTGTTCCCTTTCACGGCGAATTATTTGCCTTCAATTATCTAACCCTATTCTCGGTGTCCTCTTCTCTCACACCCACTATCTTCGTGTCCTCTCTCACTGCATCCATGAATCTTCTCTTTGGTCTTCCTCTAGTCCTCCTGCCTGCCAGTTCCAACCACAGCATCCTTCTACCGATAAATTCACAATCTCTCCTCAGGACTTGTCCAAACCACCTTGAATCTGGCCTCTCTGAAAACATCTAACATGGGTTGTCCGTCTGATGGACTCATCCTTGATCTTATCCATCGTTATCGCTCCCAAAGAGAACCTCGACATCTTCAGCTCTGCCTCCTGTCTTTTCTTCAGTACCACAGTCTCTAAAACTGTAGATTCAGTCAGAATACTATGCGTACATTTAAAATCTGGCTTTAGTCGGACTTACGCTATTAATCAAGGTAACACGATGTCATGTAAACTAACTGAGATGAAACATGTAGACATGAAATCCACTTTAAATTCTGTCACTAGAGACAGCACTTTAGAGTGCAAGACTGTTTAGATGTCTCGTTAAAACACACTCTCACACACACCACCTGGCCCCTCCTTACGTTGTAACGGACAGCCGGGACATCTCCCTCTATCTTTCTCCTGCGCTACGACACACTCAATGATAGGAAACACCTGGCACCTCACGCACCGTGACCCATACCACACCCAACGTCCATTCCACCAAACGATCCACCAAGCACAGTGTGTGTGTGTCAGAGAAAGAGCGCAGTGTTTCAGTCAGCTGTGATATGTATAAGTCTATGTAAATTGAAGTGTCTATCAATTTACATCTTCATGTCTTTTTTTTTTTTTTTTTTTACTTTCTGTTTCGAGTCTGTTTTGCTGATGTTGAACATCCCGACTTTCGGTTGCACACCAGGACTTAAAGCCTGCAGCATAAAATTAAGAGAACGTGATTTCTGTCATTATTTGGAGTGATTAAGAGTAATACTAATTATGATCAACAGTGATTGATCATCTCTCGCTTAAAGAAGAAATTAAAAAAAAAAGGTCACTCTATTCAAACAATTCCTTACGTTAACCACAGGGATTGTTTTTGCTTTATCTTTACATAAAACAAGCGAAGCAGCAGCACTTTACAGGTAGTTCCCAACTTACGAACGTTCGAGTTATAAATTTCCGCAGATACGAACGGACCGCCGTTTTACTTCCAGTTCAATCCCGGAAGTAGCTCACATGTATTGAACCAAAAAAATTTTTTTATTAATAACATTTTTTAAAATAAATAAATAAATAAATAAATACATAAATAATTAAAAGACACTGTAGTGCAACAGATACCAATATTTACCATTACATACAATATTTTCAGCGTGTAAGTGAATGTATTAAATTGTCAAAAGTCCAGTATAGTGTATGTATGTGTGCATGCGTGTGGGTGGGGGTGCCGGAGAAATGATTCGGCCTTAAATAAATCAGACCCGGCAATGACGAGACTGCCAGGTGATAGAAAACCCTGTAAATCTGTCCTGATGGTGAATAATCCTAATTTCGGAAAATCCTCAACGAAACAGAGTTCACAGTCCAATACTGTGGAAAACAGCTCTGAGACAAAATGGTGTCCGGGATTCCCCTCGCGATTTAAAGGCGCAGAGACAGCACTGTTACATTTTACAAAGAGGACAGAGATTTAGTCAAGTGGATTGGTTTACATGCTTTACATTGTATATATTTGTGTCCAAGGCGTATAAGACTCACTTTGTCGGACTTAAGGACAAATCAGACTTACGAACAGGCATGCAGACGGGCACGCACAAAGACCATTACACACTGATGTAGGACGCAGTTACATTTGTTAGATGTGGTGGGATCAACCGATCACGTCAGTCTAGAAAGGGAGGCTTTAAAAGCTACGAGTTATGTTGCCAGATTGGGCACAATAAAAAATTTGCAAAGTATTTAGTATTTCATAACTTTTATTTATTTATTTTTTTTTTTTTTTACAGGTAAAAAGTAAGTAAGTAAGCACAAAAGTTCTTAAGGTTTACGTGCAGGTTTCCAGCATGCTTTTGTCAGTCTGTCAATCTGGCAACCCTGGCTGTGACCTAATCCCAGACTTTATTCGAAAGTTGCCTGTGTAACTGCAATGAAGAACTGCTTTGTCGGATGTTTGAGCAAAAGCAGATCCAGAAATGTCTGGAAATTGGTCTGGCCTCATACATACACTCCGCTTGATTCTGTCCTGTAGAATCTCACAAGTTCGGCAAAATACAACGTGAATACCGTGGCGCTCGCAACATACAACGCAGTTCAAAAGTGATTTATGTCTGGATAACTGAAAACTATCGCTTTAACAGCAAAGTTTAGTATCCTGTGAAAAGAGCTTTACTTCTACAAATACTCTCGAAAAATATATTAAATATTATCATTAAAAAAAATATATATATAGTTCAGTTCATACCATTGCTTCAGCACAAGCGCATTATCTAGACGAGAAACTCCTTGCCACCAAAGCAGAGTGACTCCGTCCACATCGCAAAACCAGCTCAGATCCCGTCCTCATGATCAGTTTTGGCATGATGTAACTTCTCCTCCTATTAAATTCCTTTGTAACAGACTGAGCAACGCAACAGCAGCGATGAGTCCAGTCTCCCCTCCCTTCAGCAGCGGATTCACTCAACACGTCAGAAATATTTAAAACGTAAACATAATTATGGTGGAGTTCTTTAATTTTACTATTAAACAGAGATGAGAGGAAAACTCGATTCAGGTGATGTACCGTCATCTGTGTGGCAACTTGTGTATTACTCGTGACTTTATTAAATAAAATTAGAATTTATTTATTTGGATTTGAGGTAGAAACGTCACTGTTCCTGTATAATCCTACAGGTGGCGCTCGAAACTTTTCAAACATCGGCAGGTAGGAAAAAAGCGACTTTTCTGTTACATGAATTAAAATGCTGTGTAGACAGCATTTCTTTTCTTTCTTTTTTTTTTATTCGAGTACAATTAATGTTTTGGTTGAAAAAAAAAGAAAAACAGAATCGTGTGAGAGAATCGTGATCTCAGTTCACATGGAGAAAAATCCTGACTAACGTTTTAGCAAGAATCGTGAAGCGCTGATTCCCCATCACTACTATTCAAGCATCTTTACTGTTTTACTTTGGGGAAAGTAAACAAATAACATTTACTGCAAAAAGCAAAACAAAAAAAAAGAAAAAACACGAACTACACTGCATTTCAATGTTTATTAAAAACTCTGGATTGTTTATGATTTTAAAACCTGTAATAAATATAGCTGCTCGAGACAAATCAAAACTAAATAAAAAATTTTTTTTAAAGAGCTAAAAAGTTTAGTCACTAAAAATGGTAAAAAAATAAATAAAAAAAAATTTAAAAAAAGAAGAAGATCGATTCAGTAAGGCAACACAATTCTGTTGTGGAGCAATTTATGTATCGGCACACACCGACACATTTTTTTTTAATTCTTTTCCATTATATAAATGTTTCCATTGGAGGTGCTAAAATGTTGCAGTTCCTCTATAATCCTGCAGGTGGCATGCTCCAGACCATTCCCGCAGCGCAGCATCCTGTGTAGTAGAAACTAATTAATTTGCTATGTTTAAAATTGCAACAAAATCTAAAAAAAAAAAAAAAAAGAACAATTACACAGAATGACGAGACTTAGATATAACCGCAATAAGAATCGAATCTGCAGCTAGGTGTTGCGATGATATTGTATCAAATAATCAAAGGTGATTCCCATCCCATGTAATGACTCAGAGATTTGTCTCATAATTAAAAGGGGGATTAAAATATTACTTCATTTTACTGATGATGAAAACAAAA
The DNA here is from genome assembly GCA_030014275.1 of Clariallabes melas. Lineage (NCBI taxonomy): Eukaryota > Metazoa > Chordata > Actinopteri > Siluriformes > Clariidae > Clariallabes > Clariallabes melas. Next base: position 4,438,379 of record JAQMYI010000019.1, read on the forward strand.
AAAACCCTGACGATGTATAAAAACAAAACTTTTTTTTTTTATAAATAAATAAATAAATAAAAGGGCATGAAACTCTTCTGAAAAGTCACATAACCACCAAATTTCGTGTGGCAAGTAAACTAATGTCATTTAAAGAAAAAAAAAAAAAAGGATGTTCCTGTCGTCATCGTGTAGGCATCAGACGGCTGCTAATCATACGGAGAAATCAATCAAGTGTAGGCTCGTGGTTTTCTTTAATCTGTGGGCGAGACATGACGAACGCTAAAAATAAATATATATTTCGGTGTAGGAATTTTACCCATTGGGTGCCTCTGCGACCTTTCACAAACACTTTAAAAATGCACTTCTTACAACATCACCTCAGTCGGGCTGTTCGATGGGACTAGTATTAAATGGGGACCTCGTGTGATTTGTAATAATTGCGGAGGTTGTCTGATTTTAATCCTCCGCTAATTACCTACCATGTCGCCGAACACCAACGTCCTGTGATGAGATTATTCCCGTGCGAATCGGCATGTCTGTGATTTGGCGGAGTCGTATATAAATTTTTGTTTGCTGCGTGCATTTTTATCCATCGTCCACGAAAAATGGAGGCTGTGTTGGAGTGCTTTGAAAGTATATCGCTATACACACCATACAATGTACAGAGCTGAAATGAGAGTTTCAGTAAAGCTGAAAACCATCAGAAGAGCGAAAGATACATTAGATAAGATGTATATAGCGGGATGCGGTAAACATCTGCTGTTTATATTAGACAGCTAGACCTGTAATGACATTTCCAAACAATAGTGCACAATTAAGCGAGGAGGTTCACGTCATAATTCGAGGTTAATGTGATACAGATAAATCAAGTGTACAGCTCGAGCTATTAGATTTGAACCCAGTGAAATGTAAATGACACAGCACAATGACTACACATTTGTTTCCTTTATTTTAATTTTTTTTAAATCCATTTAACCGGATGTCCATAAATTCTTTCTCTGCCTCACACACAGTCTGCAGATGCATGCACACACCCCTCATCTTTACATCGCACTCTTAAGAGACACAAACTTCGGGATATATACTGTATATCCGGAAGATAAGTCAGTAAATTCGATTGAAATCGCAGGCTTTGCTTATCCCGTCCGAATAGTACATTAGTCGGTGTTATTTACATAGAAGTCGAATGTCCAGAACTGATCTATTCACTTTACAGCAACAGTTCAGACACGAGGACGATGTTCGTTACGGCGATTCAATCGAAATACCCCTCCCTCCCTCTCAACATCAATTTCTGTTGAAAATTAGTCATGTCAGCTCTCCAGTGGGGTTTTCCAACAACGGCCACGACAGACCCACCTGTCCGACATCAGCATCACGGGGTAGGAGCTGTGGTTTATACGGTCAAGTGAATAATCCTCAGAGCAAACCGCCTCTCTCAAAAAACAAACTCAATCTTCCGTGTAACTCTTGGGTGTACTGTTACAGGAAAATAAATCAATGTTGCACTAATACATGAATCAGGTTTACTGCTACTACAAAAGATGATTTTTTTTTCCAATACAGGACAAACTAGTGTGCTTTGTTTCTTGTACAGTACGGCAATTTGGCCGTAATTAAAAGCTTTAATTAATTAAAGGATGCCATGCCATGTGTTTTTTTTTTTTTTTTTAAAAACCTTTTAACCACCGGAGCGTCCTCGTCAGTTACGGAAAAACGAATGGACGACCTTTATAACTTGTCATGATCCTGAAAGGGAGTAGGAAAGCATAATTAGATGAAAATGTGCTCCGTAGCAGAACATTTTAATCTGGTTACGAGATCCCTAATGATCCGAACTGAAAAAGGACTGAGGATGGAGAATTTCTGCTCTTACACACCATTTGATGCTCAGGAAGAACTTGTTAAGGAGCTGATGGGAACAAACTGTACTTCTTTACCTGCCATCTCCAGTACCTTTAGTACTCCGTTAATAAAGCTACTTCACGTCGCTCAGTAAGGACTTAGGTTTGATTTGATGTACTTCCTTTTAAAACAGGAAGTCGGTGACGGCATGCTAAAGCTTTTTTTTTTTTTTTTTTTACAGATTTAAAAAGCAGCACACAGTGTTTAGGATACACCACACCTCACACCTACAGAATCCAAACTTGACTATTGCTCAGCGAACTAAGAAATTCTCATCACCAGCTTCACAAGATAATTAGAGGCCGTGCAATTAAATCGATCATGCAATTTGAAGCAATCTTTTCCTGGCTGATTTGAAACATTAAATCAACTTTCAATTCAAAATGGTTTTAGATAGCTTTACAAACGTTAATCAGAATTGGAATTGACAAAAAATATGATTTCTTTTTTTTGTACAACATACAAACCGCTTGTATCTTTCGCAAAGTGCTTGCAAAATACTCTCGTCTTATAAGATTATCACTCATTATTATTATGACCAATTGGTGCATACTACCATCACCTACAGTACTGGAGTATGGAGTGGAAGATGGAGGAGGAAGCTTTGTGCGAGACATGACATTTAAAATACACAGCATTTCAATATTTATTAAATATTTTTACGACTTTAAAACCTGTAATAAATATACAGTAGGTGCTTGAGACGAATCATACAAAAGAAGCTTCAGTGCTTACGAAACAACATTGAAACTTGCTATTGTATCGAATCAACAGTACATTTAATCTAAATTGAATCACAGCTCTTTTTACAATTTTAATTAACTGTGTGTAATCAGTGCAAAATAATTGTGTAGGAATTAATGTATCGATACACTGACTCCACAATCGATTATTTTTTTATTAATAAATGTTTGCATTTGAGATGCGAAAAGGTTGCAGTTCCTCTAGGATCCTGCAGGTGGCATGCTCTAGACTATTCCCGCAGCACGCAAAACAGAGTGTTCAATTAAGTTTTTTTCAAATTGTTACAATATCTGAGCGCAAAAAATAAATAAATAAAAACACATTACATAATCACAACAGAAATCGAATCGGCAGCCAGGTACCGTGATGATATTGTATCAGGTGGTCAAAGGTTATTCCCATCCCAAGTAATGACTCATTAGGGGGATTAAACTATTACTGCACCTTACTGATGAAAAAAAAAAACCCTGACGTCGTACACAGACAAACAGGGGGGGGGTGGGGGGTGGAGAAGAATAAATTACGTGCATGAAACTTTTCTGAAAAGTGACATAACCATCAACATTGGTGAGATGGTGTAGAGCAAGATCCACCTCTGGGGGGTGGGACTTATTGTTAGAAGCACTTTTAATTGGACAATTTTTTCCCTAAAAAAACTTGACAGATCTATAAGCAGTGTTCGAAAAACAGAAGAAAAAAAAAAGCGCAAGCTACTGTAGAGCAAGATCCACCTTTAAGAAGTGGGACTTACTCGTAAATTGGACTCTTAATTGGACAGAACTGTTTCCCAAAAAAATTGACAAACATAAAATTGAAAAGTGTTCGTAAAGAAGTAGCCGGACAAAAAATGCCAGCTACTGTGGAGCAAGGACCGCCTCTAGGGGGTGGAGTTTATACTTAAAGCACTTTTAATTGGATGATAAGAAAACTAGTACAGAAGGAGTAATTTAAAAAAAAAAAAAAAAAAAAGATTTTACTTTCAACAAATGTGGTTGAGTACTAAAAAAAATGCCCAAACTGACGATTTCTTTACTCCTAAATATATTCATTCAAAAATATTGCCTTACTCTACAAGACAGCTGAATGAATTTTTTGTCTATTCTTTTTATTCCAGTGGTACTTGAAGTAGTCGATCACACTATGTTCCCAAAAGAAAAAAAACACTTTAAAGTGTAAATGTGGATATTAATTATTGCACCATGATGTCGACAAGTGGAATATTTTATATCTGAGAGTGTACAAGTTGAAGAAGGAGACATTTAGACAGACACTGGAGACATTTAATGTTACCTGGAGTTCCGATTTCCATTCATGAGGCTCTCTGTCCGGTTCCTTTCCCGGCTCACAAGAAGAAAAAGTAGTCCGGCTTTCAGAAAGAGAGAAAGAAAGATCCGAGGAAAATCCCAGGTAACAGCCCAAGCGTGCTGGAGATTCTGAGGTGAGAAATGGCGTTACTCGCGGCGGGGGCAGAGGGGCCGCCCCGGGCTTCAGGGGCTCTTCCGTCTCCCCGCGACTCAACCCCGGACTCGCTCCTCACCCGCTCGCCCTGACAGACGCACCGGAGCTCGTTCACTTGTCCAGCAGCGTCCAGAAATTCTCCTCAGCTAACTATTAGAGCAAAAACATTTTTATTTCTTCCTCCGTGACAAGAATGACTCGCGCCTGCGCTCGCGAAGTAGCTAAAAGTTTAGCTAGCTGGTTGCCATGCTAACTTAGCTACTAGCTCGTTTGCTCGCTTAGCCGAAATTCCCATCTTCAACCAACCAAAAACGTCTCAGGTTAATATTTCTCCGGCACCTTTATATTATCGTCCTTAAGCGTTGTCAAACCAAGACGAGCCGTTTTTCTAGTTTTTGTCGCTTTTTTTTCTGTCCCAGCCCGGTTGGTTGCTTCTTACTTGCTCTCTCGCCTCCTCACAGCGCTCTGACTGGCTAAATATGGTGAGAGCGTTAATCTACGACGACCGACGCAGCAACGTTTGACAGCTGAGCGCTGATTGGTCGACAATCCAACGTCCACGCGCGAGAGCCTCTAAAACCCGTGTGCTCATTGGTCGGTCCTTTAGTGACGACGTAGGAACCCTTGAGAGGACCGCGTTGATTGGTCGACCGGAGATGAGGAGCAAAATGAAGAGAACATGACGTCAGAGGAATTAAACTTTTATCCCCCTTCAGATTTTTTATTAAGCATTTTAAACGTTGCGATTATTTTTTTTTGTTTTTTTCCCCCGTCATACACGGTTATATTATTTTTATTTATTTTTTTAAAAAGGTATTTATTAATGCTTCAAGAAAGTCTCAGTCATTCATGTTCACGAAACTCTTTCAGAATAGTGAAATCATATTCACCTTAAACAGCTGTGGCCAAAAGTTTTGAGAATGACACAAATTATACATTTTTGCGTCAGTGTTTTTAGATCTTTTTTTCAGATGTTACTATGGGGTTCTGAAGTATAATTACAAGCATTTCATAAGTGTCTAAGGCTTTTATTGACAATTACATTAAACACATTAAGGCAAACACATTATGCAAAGAGTCAATATTTGCAGTGTTGACCCCTTTTTTTTCCCCAAGACCTCTGCAATTCACCCTGTCATGCTGTCAATCAACTTCTGGGCCACATTCTGACTGAAGGCAGCCCATACATGCTGAGTTTGTCAGAATTTGTAAGATTTTGTTTGTCCACTCGCCTCTTTAGAATTTACCACAAGTTCTCAATAGGATTAAGGTCTGGGGAGTTTCCTGCCCATGGACCCCAAATTTTGATGTTTTGCTCCCGAGCCACTTAGTTTATCACTTTCGCCCTATGGGGGTGCTCCATCATGCTGGAAAAGGCATTGTTCATCACCAAACTGTTTTTGGATGGTTGGGAGAAGTTGCTCTCGGAGGATGTTTTTGTCCCATCCTTTAAACATGGCTGTGTTCTTAGGCAAAATTGTTAGTGAGCTCAATCTCTTGGCTGCGAAGCAACCCCACACATGAATGGTCTCAGTATGCTTTACTCTTGGCATGACACAGCAGCATGACAAAGCAGCAGACTTTGTGAAAATTAATATTTATGTAATTCTTAAAACTTTTTTCTT
>JAQMYI010000019.1:4491315-4511258 GCA_030014275.1 Clariallabes melas
ATGGGGTTCCCACCACCATGTTTGACAGTGGGGATGGTGTTCTTAGGGTTGAAGGCTTCTCCTTTTTTTTTTTTTTTTTTTTTTACGCCAAATGAAGGCTACATCACTGTGGCCAAACAATTCAATGTTTGTTTCATCTGACCATAAAACTGAAGACCAGAAGTCTGAGAGAGGTAAGAAGAAGAATTTGCCAGGGGTATGAATAATTTTCGGGCTTGACTATATACCCATGGGAGTGACCATTTTTCAATAAGATAAAAAAAAAATAAAAAAAGTGATTTTCTAAGGCAATGGCCTGGGTCATCTCCAAACTTAAGCCCAATTGAAAACTGTTTGACAAAGGTGAACAAGGCAGAAGCAGTCAAGAAACCATCACTGTACATGATTTTCAGAAAGCAATCAAGCAGAGCGAGTGACACTGAAGTACTCCAGATGTCTTTTATGACTTTATGCCCAGCTGGATCCAGCGGGATTTGAAGAATAAAGGACTTTATCCTAAAGTCTTAATTTGTATAATAGAATAGCATTAAAACCTTGAATTTCACTTGTCTCAATACTTTTGGCCCCCGCTGTACATTGTAAAATTGTACACATACAGTAAGGATAAATGCCTATGGCTACAGATTTCATTGCCACTGTGTGTATGTCTACTCTAAATTCACTTCCTATTCATTTCGCTGTCATGTTTTTTTTTTCTTTCTCTTCCCAGTGACGTGTCCGAAGCATTGTTGAGTCAGTGCCTGTACACCAGCAGCTCTCCCAACCCTGACCTCCTGATTCGTACTTCTGGAGAAGTGCGCCTCAGCGACTTCCTGCTCTGGCAGGTACGGAAGCCCGTAGTATCCAACCCGATCATCCTTACGATCCAAAACTCTTATTCAACATTAGCCCCTTTCCACTTTATATCCAGTTTCTGTACTTCTAGCCAGGTTCTTTTACATCCCTAGACCAGATTTACATCCCTTGTGGCTTTAATCAGAGATAAAGCACTCAAATAAAATAAAACATGCAGATCGAGTGCATCCTCCAGTTCTAATGAACAGATTACTTTGGTTAAAATGTAAAAATTTTCTCTTAGATTGCGATCAAGGTCCTTAGATACACACAGGTAAGGTATCCCAACCCAACCCAACCCAACCCGATGGTTATTATTGTCAGTGAGTAAGAGCGACCGTTGGTGAAGTGAAGTGAAGTGGGCAGCCGAGGAGACTCACTAAAGTTGTACTCGATTTAACTTGCAAATGAGAAGCAAAGCGATGTGGCGACTGCCAATGAGCGATGGGACGGTGGGACTTCACCCCCCTCCCACCTCTGTCTTTATTGTGTTCTTTTACAATTCCAGCTGCCATGTGGTTCATCGATTGTTCGATGACAAATAAATAATAAAACACTTGGCGGTGTTCCGTTCTAGGAAAATAATGAACCACATGTTGGTTTCCAGCAACACCGCGTACACATACAAAGTGTTTTATTGCTTTTATACCACAGCAGTTTGATAACATGATCGATGAGTGAGTATTCTTTCATAAAGAAAGAATGGCACATATGTTTTGCCCTGTTATTTCTTACAAAGTGTGGTCAATAATTTGTGGACACCTGACCATCACAATGAATAGCTTATTTCAGATCGAGGTACTGTTTTTCATCTATTCTTATTCCAACTAGATTTTGGAATATGGCTGTTACGGTTTCTGTTCATTCAGCCACAAGATCATTAGTGAGTTCAGGCACTGATGTTGCCTAAGGAGACTCCAAGTTCAAGTTTGATCTCAAAGTTTTAGGGCTCTAAGCCCAAGAACAAGTCTTCATGGACCTCATTTTGTCCACGGGGGTATTGTAGTACTGAAAGTCTTTCAGAGACTCTTAGTTTTTGTAAAGGGAAAGCTTAAAGCTCAAACATACAAAGACATTATGTAGAATTGTATCTGTACAATTTTTTTGGCAAAAAAAACAAACAAACAAACACTTAATACAGCTGTGGCGTATGGGTGTCCACATACTTTTGGCCACATAGTATATAAACAGATGTGTCCTGTGTTTTGCGAAATCAGTTCTTTGACACTTAAGTCATACTGATGTAGCTGACATGCATCTATGGATCTACTATTCATCATTATAATAGCTTGGACTAATTATGTTATTTATTATAATTGCGTTATTCTGTTTTTTGTGTTTTTTTTTTTCATTTCCTGACAGACATCCCACTCTTGCATAGTGTTTCAGTCCGTCCTCTGGCCAGAATACTCGTTTTGGAACCTCTGCGAGGCGGTCCTACAGTACCAGCTGAATTATCACTCTATCCAGGTAACACATCATCCTGTAACATCCCGCATGAAATCCGCGAGGTTGAGAAACACCCAAAGGACGAGCATCTGTTTCACTATAAACACGTTAAAGAATGAAAGCACAATATGAGAGGCGCCAATATTTACGATTTAGTTGTAGCGTTTATGATTTTGTCAGATCAAGCATGATTAAAATTGACCCTGTAGTAAAAGGACACAGGACGTGAAGTTTCTCATATTAGTTCCTTTTATACAAACTTTTGCCAACTCACTCACCAACTGATGATTTTTGATTTTTTCGGTATCAATGTTGCCTCATCAGTTAATATGAGATGATTTTTTCGGTATCAATGTTGCCTCATCAGTTAATTTATTGATCAATAAAATACAGTACATTTACATTTAGGCATTTGGCAGACACTCTTATCCAGAGCGACTTACATTTTTATGTCATTACACATCTGAGCAGTTGAGGGTTAAGGGCCTTGCTCAAGGGCCCAACAGTGGCAACTTGGTGGTTGTGGGGTTTGAACCTGGGATTTTCCGAACCGTAGTCCAATGCCTTAACCACTGAGCTACCCCTGGCCCCAACGGACTGTTCACAAGTTTATCAAAATTATCTAATTTTGTTATATACTGTGTGTTTATCATGTCTGCATTATTATTACGTACAAAACCATTCACTATTTCCAAATATAGCTTAAAAATTAATAAATAAATAATGTTATAGAAGGATATCTGCATGCCTGTGAAGAAAGCAACATATATTACAAGACAGACCGGTTTTCAGATAGAAACACAAAACTTTAGAAAGCAGCAAGTGTGACAAAGTTACCAGAAGAGCTCTAGTGCTGGGAAATTTGGATAATTTTAGTGACTCAATTCTTTAAATATCGTACCACAAATTTTGGCTACAGTTCCAGTAATGAAAATATTATAATGCAGCTAAGGACAGATTACGATAAACAGAATGAGCAGCTCACCTCTCATATCTTCTGGTCCGAATCGTTCGTTCTTTTGTCACGTGACTCTCATAGACGCTGTGCAGTGCGCTACACAGGAAACAGAATTGAGCGATTCTTCTCATGAGTGTTCTAGTCTGAGTCATTCGTTCTTTTGAATCTGTTGCACCGCATAGCGTCTATGGGAGTCACGTGACAAAAGAACGAACAAATCGGACAAAAAGACTCGAGAAGTAACTATTCATTTCTGTTTCCTGTACATAACCTACGGAGGTTTTGCGATGCTTTGCGCGCCCAGTAGAAAATGAACAAATCACTTTAAAACTACTCGTGCTTCTAAGTTCAAAAAGAACGAATCGTTCATGAACAACCCATCACTAAAGAACTCACATTCTCTAGCACACTCGGTAAAACCTAACAGCAGTTTTACTTACAATCGGGTAAAAACGTCTTGGGAACGTACAAGAAAATGTAATAATAAAAAATATGCCTTTGAAAACATTCTACATTAAATAAACATCTAGAAAGATCAGTAAAGAGTAATGAAATAAACGTAGTCAATATTTGATGTGAAAACGCTTTGCTTGAAAATAATCAGTAGTGTTAGATACAGTTTTATAAGTAAAACTGATGTTAGGTTTTACTGAGTGTGCTGGAAAAATGCTAGAGTTCTTCTGGTAACTTTGTGCAAAACCCAGGAGCCTACATTAGGTTTTTTTGGTTTCCATCAGAAACCTGGCCTGTCTTGTAATATGTAATATCAGACATGCAAATATTCTTCTATAATGTTATTAGGTATGTTTGGAAAAGTGAATGGTTTTGTAGATAATAATGCAGAAATGATAAACATGCAGTGTATAAAAAAAAATATATATATAGCAAAGATAATACAGTACTTTTGCACAGTACTGTATATGTGAAGAACATCCAGTTGGAAATTTTGCAAATGCTAAAGTTGTTCAGTTTGGAATTTAGAGTTTATAAATATGGATTATTGTAAATATTTGAAAAGTGAAGTTGAGTGCTGTAAGGATGTCGTGAAGTAAATATTGTTTATAAAAATGGAGGCATGTTTTTATGAAAGGTTTTGGGCATTCTCAGTGGTAGGTTTCACTCCGGCTTTGCGGAAGTCCCGGGTTCAAATCCCAACCGACGCCCAAATCCCATCCACTGAATGCAGTGCTAGTCCCAAAAGCCAGGTTAAAATGTGAGTGTTGCGAAAGGGAAAGGTCATCCGGCGTAAAACCTTGCCATAATGAGCACGGATTGGATGGTCCGCTGGGACGACCCCTTGATCGGAGCAGCCAAAAGACTAAAATCTTATAATCTTTTAAAACATTTTGAGTGAGCTCTTCCATTACATGTATGAACTGTGATATGTTATGGTATCATATACATGTTATATGATGTATATATATTATGTTATAGAAAGCACGGGAGTTGCACAGGGAAGCCGAAGCGGCACAGCAGTTGGAGTCCGATTGCTCGTGTGTAGCCGAACAACTTCAGCAGGGTGGAAACGGCAAGCCTGTGGATGCCCGCTCCCGTCACGCAGCACTGCTGAGCTACACGGCCAGCCGAGAGGAGAGAGTCAGCCGCTTCCTCAGCGCCCTACAGAACAAGAGAGACACTTACTTCGAGCATATGAGCAGCCCGACTGCTGTTGCTTAAACATCGGTCTATTACAAATGATCCGGTGCTAGTGCGCTTTAACTGCTTCCGACACATCTGACTGAGTTGTGTCTAGGTCTGTGGTGCTGGATGCAACATGGCTGCCTGTGGATGTGATCCCAAATCTATGAGCATGAAAAGATTTTATTTTTAATAATTGGTATGTATTTTCGGTGATGGAGATGGTGCACCCCGTTTTATGGGGAAGTGAGCTATTTATATTTGTCTAAGTGATGGGTGTCAATACCAGATACACAAAAATATTTCAGCATCTTGGATGCATAGTATGTACGGAGCTCTAAAATTTCATCCTTTAGTTGTGTCTCAAATCGCATAATGCAATTTTTATTAAATTATCATAACCATACATACTCTTCGAGCTAAGGAAAATGACCAAAATGTAGTTAAAAAAATGTATTGTATAATGTTGTGTATTTGTAGCGTGCAGCAATTTTCTTGAAAGTCACAATATGCTCACCAATGGTGGCTTTGGTTATGGTACAGCTTCATTTCAATACGTTTGAGGGACATGGTCAGAAGTTCAAGAGAGTTAGATCGGCTAAGGTTGGGAGAGATTGCAAACTTACAGTAAACTGTCAATAAGAGCAGCGCAAGCCAATCTCAACAAGCTGTGAGTTTGTGCATGCAGAAGAGGACGGATAGGCGTTTTCCTTCCAGTCTGGATGTGATTTTAAGTCGAAGATCGAAAACGAGCATGGATTAGTTGTTGGAAAGCTAGCTAATGGTTATGAATTGGAAAATGGCCAGATTGGGAGGGGGAAACAAGTCGAAGGTTATTACAGATCTAGAAACACATTTAACACTAAAATGAACATTTTGATCCAAGGTTAATGTGAAAACATTTAAACAGAATGCACCTTAAAGCCTACTTAATTTGTGTGACATCTAAAACCTAATCTTTTAGGTTGCTGCAAAATATATACACTATCGCTCAAAAGTTTGGGATCACTTGCAAATTTCTTGTTTTTTGTTTAGTGACTTATTTTCTAAATCCTACAACAATGCTGGTGATTTCAAAGCTAAGAAATATCACATATGGATTTAGGTATTTATGTAACAACAACGACGACAACAGTCAGTTGTTATTTTAAGACACGGAGGTCAGACTTTCTGGAATAGGCCTTGCAGGAACAGTATTGTGATGTGAATTTGCGAAACCAGTCAAGCGCCATGATGAAACTGGCTCTCATGAAGACCATCCGAGGAAAGCAAGACGAAAACTTATCTCTGCTGCAGAGGAGAAGTTCATTTAGAGTCACCAGCCTCAGAAATCACCAATTAAACAAACAGCACATCAGTGCATCTCAATGTCAACTGTTCGATGGAAATTATTGCATATTTTGGACGCTTTCAGTATTTCGTTACAATAAATGTAATCAGGAACGACCATGGAGTTAGAAAGTGATCCCATACTTTTTGAGCGGTAGGGTATATAAAAAAATATAGGGTATTTTTTTTTTACTTTTTTTTTTTTTTTTGCGATTTGAGACACAGCTACTGACCACCTTCACTGGACACCATGGTTACACCATCAGTGGAACTTTTGCTTAGTGATTTCCTAAGCAAACCAGTCCTGCCACTTCCTCAAAGGGCTGAAGACGAGACTGATTGAGGTTACTGTGACCACATGTGTATTTAAAGCAAATTTCTTACTAAATAAATGATTTTAAAAGTTAACATTGATGCTTTTTTTATTGTATTTATTTACTTATAATAGTTTTTGAAACAATGTGGAATATTTTGGAATTTAAAAGCCATTCAGATAGATATAGAAATTTTTTTTTCGATCAAATATGCTTACAACAGGACTAGCAATAAAGTCTACAATGACTATAAAGCAAATGGAAAAATCTTTACCATGCCCAAGTTTTTTTTTTTCTCCACGATGTATGCAAACAGAGTCATTACAAGAAGGGAAAGTTTTGGGTCCTCGTGAATACATCTGTCTTCACATTTGCATCAGGGTTGTGCTCAATGCAGTACATACGTGACCCACGAGCCTACACAACAGCTTCAGTGTGCATCAGTATACATTCTCTGGATCTTTAACCATTCTAACTAAATTCAAGTTGGTATAGAGTTCTTTCTAACATAATGTTAAAAAAAATCCCATTGGTGGCAGTCGATCGGTTTGAGATTTGATGGCAAGAAGTCATAACGTATGCATTGTGTCAATGCCCTACATACAGTATCAAACCATTCTCATGTTGTTACAGAGGCGATGTTTGACCTCAATTTTGGCTCAAGCTTTGGGAAAGCTTAAAGTGACTTATTGAGGTTGAATAGTATATAACTTTCAGTCACAGATAGTAGGAAAGGAATAGTAACTTAAACATCTGTTTTTAAACTTTACAAGTAATAAAAAATCTTGGGAGCGTGCTTTTATAAGAAAATTATTTATGCAGAGTGGATAATTTTTCTGTTTGATCAGCTTGAGTACCACAAAGTTATGTAATTTAATGTGACGAAAGCTATGCAATATTAGATTTCATGTCATCTCATCACCTATGCCCATATATGTTTTTGTTCACTAAACTGTACCTACATAGTTCATTAATCTGCAGTATTTTCCATACAGCTTGTTCTTTAGACGGTCGCAGGGAGCCTATTCCAAAGAAGGTGGGGGACCCAACTAATAGGGCTCAAGTGCACACATAATCAAACAGTATGAACAATCTTGAAAGACCAATCAGGCTTTAACACGATGTGCCGGATGGCACGTGGACAGCCCACTTGCTAACTCATCATCTATACTGCTTTATCCTAATTCAGGGTTGCGGGGGCCCTGGAGCCTATCCCAGGAGACTTAGGGCACTGGGGGTTGCCAGTCCATCGCAGGGCACACACATACATACTGTACACTTGCACTCTCCTTTCCATACTACTGGCAATTTGGGAATGCCTAATCTGCATGTCTTTGGACTGTGGGAGGAACCCGGAGCCCCAGGAGGAACCCACCAAGCACAGGGAACATGCAAACTCCATGCACACACACCTGAGTTGGGAATCGAACCCGATCCTGGAAGTGCAAGGCGACATCGCTAACCGCTAAGCCACCGGCACAGTGTCACGCCATGGACAGATAAAAAATTCCAAAAAAAATTGTGTAGGCATACAAACTCTCTTGAACCAAGAGAACTGCCCTCCTCCACACAAAGTGAGAAATCTATGACGACATGTTGGGGTACATGGTTGGGTTGGAACCTAATCTCAACCGCATCAAATATACATTTGGGATGAACTGGAATGGAAACCCGACGGCAAGGTGGTGTAGTGGTTAGCGCTGTCACCTTGCACCTCCAGGGTCCGGGTTCCCAGGGTCCGGGTTCGATTCCCGGCCATGCTCGATTCCCACAGTCTGACCCTGAATACAGGATGAAGCAGTATAGATGATGAGTGAATGAGTGGAACTAGACCCCCTTGTCAGTGTCTGATCTAATTCAGGCTGAATGATCACAAATACCCACAGCTACGCTCAAAAATCGAGTGGAAAGCTTTCAAGTCAAAGGAGTAACAGGAAAGAGGTACTAAATCTGGAATAGGGTGTTCAAAAAAGAAAGAAAAAACGGATATGGTATGGTGTCCAAATACATTTGCCCGGTGACAAAGCAGACAGACAGACACAGCGCCCCTCCCGTTTATAAACCATCCTTCCTGCCTTTTGATTTTTTCTTTGCGCATGTCTCTTTAAAACCTAAGCACAACCCCGAGCACGTGACCGCGCGCGCATCCAATGGCTGAGTTCGAAATGTAAAATCTGGTTTAAACCGGTTTCTTATCTTAATATTTCAATATAAAAAACTAAATAAACATACACAGCCGTTATTGTATTTAGCGCACTGTAAGGAGAACGTCACGGTGTCCTGAGCGCTTACTTCCACACACACTCTCAGACACACACAAAACAGAAATTTTTTCTGATTTTTTTCCTCCTCTGCCATTTTAAAAGCCAGGATGCCTAAAAGAAAGGTAAGACATTTTCATTTACCACGGCATTAAAATGAAAATATATCTATATGTATATATTTTAGGACCATTTGGTGCTAAGGTGCATTTAGCTGTTAGCTATAAAATGCTTTAGAGACAAAGCTGTCACCGCTGCCTTCAACCGTGTGTGCGCGCGAGCGAGTGTGTGCGAGGGGAAACATGAAGGGGAAAAAAAACATTAAAACAGCTTCATTATGTCGTTTTTCGTGTGCTTGGAATTATTTTAAAATGCAAAATTATTAGAAGCAAAAGTATTATAGTGTAGTGGGAATAAAATAATGTTTAAAAGTGTAAGGTATTTGTTATGGCGTTGGAAGAAATGCTTTGTGGTGTTTCCAAGAAAGGAGTGTCAGGTTATTCAACTGAGACAGTATTTATAAGATAAAAAATATATATAAATTTTTGCATGCAATATTAAAAATTAATTATTTCAAATAAACATTTAAAGTTTTGAGTTATGATTTTTTGTTTGTTTGTTTGTTTTGGGAGAATTTTTATATGTATATATATATTTATTTTTCTTTTAAGCTAACAAATGTTACAAAAATATAAGGTGGTTGGTTTTGGTGCAACTTTATGGATTATAAAATTTAAAAAAAGCCATTAAAAAATCTATAGATGTGCCCTTGAAATTTCGAATTATACCACACCTGTCAAGAGGGGACAAAAAACAAGCTAATCCCTGATTTGTTTAAAAAAAAAAACGTAAAAATATGTTTTAAATAATTATTATATAAATACATTGGTTTATCTGGACAGAATAATGAGAGAAACCCATTTTTCCCGCCAAATTACGACCGTTATAGATGTACAGATTTAAATTTTAAACGTCACGCGGAAGACTTCTTTTTTTTTTTTTTTTTTGTCTGTTAGAGTGTGCTAAGTTTTATTAGGCGCGCGCACACAGGCAGGGCTCGTTTGAAAAGGAAGCGTCGCGCGCCCTCCCTCCCTTAGATTTGAATTTGAATAAGCGCGGGAAAGCTGAGTGTTCAGAAGTGAAGAAAAAAAATGGGGGGAAAAACGAGACAAAATGGAGGAATAGCTCGAACAAAATGAAATTGTTTTGAGTTTATATACCGTGTTGTGTGTTTATATATATGTTTTTTTTTTTTAAAGTAATACTCTTAACTTACTTATTTTTTTCTTTGTGGTTTTAAAATGTGCAGACATGCAAATTACAATTGTTCTTTTCTTCTCGTTGATTTTGCAGGCTGATGGAGAAAAGGCTGCCAAAGCCAAGGAAGAGGTTGGTGTCTTGCAAAATATTATTATATATTATCTAAAATATGGGTTCCCTGTTTTATTTATTTTATTTTATATATATATATTTTTTTTTTTCAGTTTTTTTTTTCTTGCACATTTCTGTGCATATGTATATTGTGTTATTCAATAACTACATTACATGCAGAAATCTGGAAGTAAAATCGGAAAAGGTTCTCATACTTGACTAATAATAACTCTAATAATTTTTTTTATTTAATCAAAATATCAAGGCTGTTAATAGGCATTTACGTATTTTTAAGCATATTACATTTCATCCTAAGAAAGCAAACTATATCAATAAGTTTTCAAACACAATCTAAGTAATTATTACAAAGTAATTAACGATTGTAACATGTCTTTCTTTTTCTTTTTTTCTTTTGCAGCCAACCAGGCGCTCTGCAAGACTCTCTGCCGTATGTCACCTTGTTTGATTTATTTATCATTTTTAATCATTATTTATTCCCCGAAAAATATGATTCTTTTCTTTACTATTATTTTCTTTACTTTGTCTGATATTTGTGTTAGTTCATTTGTTGCTCCTCGTTATTTGTAGAAACCGGCTCCTGTCAAGCCAGCCCCCAAGCCTAAGAAAGCTGTCCCCAAGGTACAACCTTATAATGACGAACCTCGTTTGTGTATAGCCCTCACAAAAAATGCTGAGGGAGAATAAAAGAAAACAAGGAGTAGACACATAGACTCATACATCTTTTTACACATAGTATTATACAGTACAAATATTAAATTAATTTCATAAAGATTGAATGGCATCAATTAAATTTGTAATAATAATAATAATGTATATGAACTGAAATAACAGAAAGCAGCCAAAGGAAAGAAGGGCGCGAATCCTGCTGAGAATGGCGACGCCAAGGCAGAGCAGGTGAGTTACACACACTTTATTTATTTAACACAACATTATTCTGTACTTCAGGTGTAGATTGAGGGTGCCTTTATTTTAAATCGACTTTCCAATATGCCAAAGATGGTAACGTCACTAGTAATCATTTGACATGCAAATTAAGTTTTGCTAACACAGCAGACTGTGGGCTTTGTTCACGTAAAAGCTTCAGCCAGATCTCGGAGAGTTTTCTGTGTACTTTTAAGTGTTACATTGAGTTGTTTTTTTGTTTGTGTTTTTTAAACAGCTGTGCCCGTGATAATTCCTTTCTCTTCTTTTCAGGCGCAAAAGGCCGACGCCGCAGCAGACGCCAAATGAAAAGCCAAGCAATTGTTTAATGCTTCTGTGTACTTGGTGACTGTACAGTTTGAAATAACTATTTTTTACCAAGTTTTATATTAAGAATATCGTTTATAGTTTGTTGTTTGCCTTCATGTCCATTTTTAATAAAGCCGCCCACACCCTAGCTAAAATGTTTTGCCCTCGCTTAATTGGTTTTTAATATCCTGAACAGTTTCTGGGTCTTTTTAATTATATTTTAGACACCAAACATTCTCATAAGGCAGCTATAGTGTGTTTTAAACTGTTTTCGTGTGCTTACAGAAATACTGTATTGTAATTCTTGCATCCTGTTCTTATTAACGCATTTAAGACAAAATGACGGCTAAATTTTGAACGGAAAGTCAACCATGGATGAATTCATAATATGAAGTCTCCAAACTGTTAAACATGTTGTTTTTTTTTCTAAGTTATATACACCAAAATTGGAAAGATGATTTGTGACTCCTATAATCACTTGTTCTAAATGGTTTTGATTAAAATAAAGATTTCAGAAAAAAAAAGTGCACGCGTTGCATTTCTTCTCACATAAGTATTGTAAGGATTTTAATATCATGATAATTTCGCAGCCTTTAAAAAGGTGTACACTGGTAAAGATAACTTATGATTAGTGAGTATAGCCTAGGCCATCAGTTAAACACCACTATATATTAACAGGAAAGGACAGATATTGAACTGCTTACAATGAAGCAATGACTTTTGTCTATACCTATGGTGTACCTTTTCCATTGCTGAAAAGTAAATTAAGGTTGAAGACATTGTCTAGAGCACCAGATTGGGTTAAATCACAACAAACCTGATAAACTTGCAGGTCAGTGTATTACATTGATGTAATTGTTTAAAAGGGTGAGCTGATGCAGGTGGGTTTTCCATAATGGCTTGTGACTGCAGTTGCTCAATAATTTAGTACTGAAACTGCAACGAGCAATTTTGTAAAGTGGACTTTATATCATCTCAAGCACATTTTCTGTTATATTGAACTTTTAACCTTATATTACATGGATATGTTAGGGATTGATTTATGGGCACACTGTCTCATATCACCCAAATATGAATCTGTTCTTCTCAAGGCTCTTCCTATTGTCATCTCAGGAAGTTTTGTCACTTTTCTTGTCACAGTCACCCTTGGCTTGCTCATATGGGACACACTAATATACTACAGTACTGATTTAATTTATATATTTTTCTTTACATTTTTCTAATTTATATCCAAGATGTTTGCAAAAAATGCACTAAAATTAAACAATCAAATGTGATTAAAATACAGTAATAAATGAAGGCTGGAATACTGGGTCATTTTCATCACAATATTATATAATTTGTTTGTGGATAATCTAGTTCTTATAGCATTTCCTAAAAAGCACACATGAAGGTCACGTGAACGTTGAACCTTTGCAAACAGATCTGTTGCAGAAAAGTGTACAGATGAGGTATTTAGAGCATTGTGACAACTAAACTGAAGCACTGGAGCTTTGATCTCACTGGCACCATTAATTGTATTATACTGCTCATAATCGAGAATAATTTAATATAGCTGTTATTGTTGGGTTTTCAACCAAAAGCAAAAAATTCAATCTTGTCAATGAATTACAGTTTAAACCAAAAAAAGTCCATTCAGGGCAGCATGGTAAATTAGTGGTTAGCACTGTTGCTACAGTACGTGCCTCCGGGGGTTGGTGGCTCGAACCTAACCTCTGGTCTGTGTGTCTGAGTTTGCACATTTTCCCTGTGGGTTTCCTCTGGGTACTTGGGTTTCCTCTTTCAGTTTCAAAGGTATGAAAGTGTAGGCTGATTGGTGTTCCTAAATTGCCCGTATTGGATGATTGGATGTGATGTGAGTGTGTGTGGTTGGGTCCTGCGATGTCCAGGGTGTTCCCTTCCATGTGCTCCCAGAGTTCACTGAATTAGTCTCCAGACCCCTCACACATGATAAGCATTATACTGTATACAACTGATGGATGGAAGTCAAATCAGAGTTTAATCCTAAAATAAATATTTTTTTTACAGTTGAAGGTTAAGGTCATTGGTTTTATGTATCGACCTGCAAGTCGTTAATTCATTAATTTTTTTTTCTTTTAAGTATTTCTCTACCACTTCTTACTTGCATTATGGGAACTTTTTTATGTAATACACATTATTCTATTAATTTTTTAAAGCTACAGTGTTAGAGCAAGCAAAGGAAAAAAGGCCTTTAGTTCTTTGATGCATTATGGAATCGCACCACTAGAGGACAGAATGACATTAAATATTGTATTAAACAATTTGCCAAAAAAACATTTAAAAAAAAATCCCTAATAGATGCAAAGAATCATGATATAAATATCATAAAAAGCCAATTGGAAAAACAACATTCCAGGCTCAAAACTTTTTGTATCCTGGACCATTGTGTACTTTATATACTGTATGCAATCACTTCTTTGGAGTTAGCAATGTTCACATTCATTTAAATCAATTTATTTCATTTATTGTGTTTACATTCATTGTTGAAGCAGATGTTGGGAAACTTGCGTACAAGTTTTGTAGAGTTCAAGCTGGTTGAGACTGAAGGCACAATCAACTCAATCAATTTTCCATTTACATTCAAGGCTCTATCAAAAAATACATCTATTTCTAGACTAAGGACTAAGAATACCATCAGTCTAAAAACTGTTGGGTGGTACCGTGATGTAAGAAAAGCACAGAAAACACAATTTTATCTTAAAGCACTAATTTAATATTTTAGCAAGACGTCAGTCTTTTGAAGATGGTCAGTTACCAGTTACTGTTCAGACATCTAAAAGACGTTCAGTCCACCACGCAGGAGCCAGAACAGGGAAAAGTCTCGATGCACACCATCCTTGTACACTAAGAGATGGTGGGACAAGTCGGACACTGCTAGAGGATCACAGGGAGTGATGTGCGGAGTGGGTTTTGATAAGTGCCTTAAGAAAGCTGGATAATGGTTTGTTTCCAAGCTTCAGTGTTTTACATTTTGATCCAGTAGAGGGAGCACAGCAACAGGGTGGTGTGGGAGAACTTACAGTATGAAGATTGAAAACAATTTGTGTAAGATCCAGTGGCGTTTACAAACAGTCCTGCTAGGAGAGGGAACAAGCACATGAGTTGTTGAGGTGTGTGGACGAGACCTTCTGATGTTGTAAAGCGTGTAGTGACTTACATTTTAATCTCATTATACATTTGAGCAGTTAAAGGTTAAGGACCTTGAACAAGGGCCTGAACCTAGGAACTTCCAAACTGTTGACCAGAACCTTAACCACTGAGCTACCCCTACCCCTACATTTTTGTTGCAATGGTGCAACTGGGTCTCTTTTGGTTAAATTGAAGCAAAATCTGAATTAAAACTGTTTCATTTTAAATGATGAAATGAGGTACGAGTCTTGGTTGTTGCTCAGCTATTAAGGTTTTGTACTCATATATTGAAGGGTGTTAGTTCAAATCCCAGAACTGCCAGAGAGCCGTTGTTAGGCTTCCAAACCTGTATGGCCATTGTGCTGGAATTTGATTCTTTCTTTTAAAGAAAAAAAAAACCCTGAACAACATTGAGCACCAATTATGCAAGAGGAAACACGTGACAGGATCATGGGCACCCGAGGCTCACCCATGCCCGTGGAAACCATATCAAGCCCATCCAGTACGATTCCACAGAAAAGACAATGCAATAATTGTCAATGCTGGCCATCAGAAACATGTCCTCCAAATTCCCCAGATCCCAATCTAATTGAGAAACCATGGGGATATCCTGGACAAACAAGTCCAACCACAGAATCCCCACAGCACCCAAAGAATGCCTCACAGGCTCTGGTTGTGTAATTACTTACAGAATGAAAATGCATTACATAATGAGTGGGGTGTGTGATTAGGGTTTCGCTATTGAGCTTCTTCGCATCATGGTACAAGTGGAAAATGAAATGGAAATGAAATTCGCACATGAAGAACTTTCGACATCCATTTTCCGTTCACTCAACTAGCAGATGGTATTATTTAAAATCAATAACCGGTAAAAAGGTCTTCATTTCACATCTAAGCTTAAAAAGAAACTTTTATTCCGAATATGGGAAAATGGTTCAGTTCCCAAATGGTATGGATAATTTTGATAATGACTAGCATTGTATCTTTTACAGTAGTGCGTACAATTCACACTGCATCGGTCTGGCGTCTCTTCCACGGTGTGCAGCCTCATTGTTCTCAAGATCCACCACAGATCCACCTGATCAGAATGAAACACACATTCAAAATGAACTGATGATGCACAGTTGTGTTCTGCTTTCTTATGCTAAAGTGTCTGAGAATTGCTTTAAAATTTAAAGATATTACAAAGGCACTGAAATATGAAATTAACACATGACAATGAGGATCAAACCTGTTTATTGGACTAAAATATCAAATGGTATTGTCTTACTATGTGTGTGTCCTCTTCTCTTGTAAGAAGCTTGGATGGAAATAGGTGAAGCCAAAGATTAACAGTTTAAGATTAACAAGTGAACGTAACTGATTCCAAAGAATCTTCTGATGACTGAAAATAACAAATGGCTTTAATGTACCTAAGACAAATATACAAAAAGTGCAGAAAATAAAGGCAAAAATAAAATGCAGGGTCGGTGTGCCCGGGACACTGGATGATAAATGCATCACTCACTCTTGAATAATACACAACTGTATGATTTTTTAAAAAAAACACATGATCATCTTTGAAATGCATAACGAAAAGATTACCAAATGGGAGAGACATGATGTATATTACACCTACTGGAAAGCAGGAAAAGGTCTCCTTTGTAAGCCAGGTGGTCTCAGGGTCAGTAGAGGTGTGTGTGTCTCGATACTGAACATGCCCTAATGACTATTTTCATTAAACCTAGTTTAGACGGCCAGGTGTAGATCACATTGTCTCTCTGATCCACATTGCTGATCATTCCAGTCTGACCATTGCCACATTTCATAAACCTACTGCACCTCCAGGAGAGAACCTGCCTCAGGCATTGCCTCTGACCAGCCACTAGGCATCTCTGGGAAGTACATTTACTGGTGACTTTCCTTCTTTCTTTCTTTCATTTCTAGTAGGCAAACCATCACAATAAAGGAAAGTTTTTTTTTCCATTACAATAAACAATTTTTCTTTACATGCTCATTGTTCTTTACATTTTATTTCTTTCCTTTCTTTTCTATTTCCTTTGCATTTTTTTCTTCAGTACTTTATCATTACAATAATGATAATTTCTTTATATTTTCATGTCTTTCATTTCTTCTTTCTTGCTTGCTTGCTTGCTTGCACATTGCATTAAACAATATCATTTCTTTTTTTTTATCCATTAAAATAAAGATTATTACCTTAAATGCATGTTCTTTATTTTTCTTTCTTTTAATCTCTACCCCTTTTCCTCTCTTTACTTTTCCTTATTTTCATTCATCTTTTCTTTCCAAAATACATCACAATAAATAAATTATTTTTGCTTTCTTTCTTTCTTTACAGTGCAGAATATTGTGCTTTTCTTTCTTTCCTTTTCTTCCTTCCTCCTTTCTTTCTTTCTTTCGTTTCAATATGCAAAACATCACTTTTTTTGTCCTGTCTTTCTGTAGTTTTTTTATTACTATTATTTATTTACAACATTAAAAAACTGATCGTTTCATTATTCATATAAAAAAAGCTTCAAGTTACTAATTTGAAGCTAAAAAGGTTTTGGCCAGAAGTAATGGCACCCCTCCTGACCCTTATTACCCTGCTCTGTAAGTGTGAATGTGTACACAGATACACTGTAATGTGCTTTCCCTTATGATCAGGAGGCGGAACAGCGCGTGCTTTCAGCCTTTACACGTACACACACAGACACACACGTCTACACGCCCCCACACACCCCTCTCTGTCTCTACACAGTTTCACTCTGTCTTTTTTATTTGTCGGTCTTTCCTTCCTTTCTACATTCTTTCTCTCTTTCCAACGTGCAAAACAATAAAGTGGGGGGAAAAAATGTTTTTTCGAAACAAATTATTTAATTTGTTTTTGTTTCATTATTTATTTCTTCCTTCTATTAATGTATAATGTCTAATTACAGTTACAAATACATACATTGTATATCTTTCTATAAATATATATGGTTCAATTATTAACATAAACGCTTAACATTACCAAGTCGAAATTTAAACTTTGGGACAGAAGTATTGGCACCCTCCTCACTATTATTATTAGCCGGAATGTTTACATAAGTATGCGCGTGCTCCGTAGCCACGCCCCCTCCCTATAGGCTGTAATGGCGCTTTCCTTTATAACCAGCAGACTGAACACTTTCAGCGTCTACACGCACACGCACGTATTCACACGTCTGCACGCTCAGATCCAGGGTCCGGACTTCGGTAAGCCACATACTCTCACATTTGTGCCGCGGGGTTTGGCCAAAGCTCATTAATATTAAAAGCGCTCAGCTTTCGTTTGATACTCATTCATTCGTGCACACGTTACTTTAACGCCGTGTATGAGTATCGATTTAAAACGAAATATTCTCAGGGGTTGCAACTTTTTTGTGGTTTAAATAAGGCTACTGACTCACTAACCCACTGGACGCGTGCATGTTTTCCCCCCTTTCATCTTTCATTCTTTTTTTTTTTTTTTAGAACACATTGTAGTTTAAATTTAAACTTCAAAGCAGTGACTTGCAACACATTTGTTTTTAATTCGAAAAACGTTTGTGCTCGTGCGTATACGTTACTCTGGTTTTTAATATATCCATTTTAAGGCATCATTATTTTTTATATATATTAGTTTTTTGTTTATGCAAAATGGGTAAAAAAAAAAAGACAAAACATTATAATAATAATAAATAGAAATTTATAACACAAAACTATTTTAAAGTTCTCAATGTGTGAGTGGTAACCCAGCTGTTCAGGAGTATTTTTTTTATAGGTCACATAAAAAATAAAGCACTTAAAACAATAGAACTTATTATTATAATTTATTATTATAAATTAAACTTATAATGTTTAACAAAATTAACAGAAGCACACATTTATTTTGGCTTCTACAATTTCCAACTGTTTGTACATTAGGGATGGGTGATATCACTGATTAAAAAAAAAAAAGAAATGTACTTAATTTCTCAAACCGAGACCAAGTAACACCGAGTCTGATACCGATACTGATCCCGATACTTACTTTAAAAAAGTTTATTTGCACTACAACACCACAACAAATTTTTTGTGATTTCTGTAGTAAAAATAGATAAACTCACACATCAAAATTTTTGGCATCAGTATGAAAAACAGTATGAAAAATATCAGTCTCGCCGATCTTTAATCAGGTTCAAGAATGTCCAACAAATGTTCATTTACATTAGCAGCCTTTTCAAAATTATTCATTTTGTGACTGTCAGAATCTGTTTCTCTCTGCGCCTGACTATCCTTTCTCTGAGATGTGGGAAGACGGAAGGAAAAGTAGTTCCTATCCTGAACAGCAATTGTAATAAATTAATGAAATTAACTTAAATACATTGCTATATCAAGATAGTGCCTGTCTTATTTATTTATATACTTAATCATGGACATAGCACATTTGCACACATATTGCACATTTTCACACACGATGCTCATTTGCACACTTCTGGACATTTTTCATTCATTCCACTTTTTATTTGCATTTAAATTTATTTTGTCTTGTACAGAGAGGTTTTATATTTCTTATATATTTTTGAAATTTTTTATATTTTGGTCTAACTTCTTATAGTTAAGCTATTTATTTATTTATTTATTTATTTCTTGCTTCTTTTCTATTTCTCTCTTATTTCTTGTTAATTGTAAAAAAAAAAAATTAAGGTCACAGGCGGTCGTATAAGCATTTCACTACATATCGTACAGTGTATGACTGTGTATGTGACAAATAAAATTAAAATTTATCCATCTATCTATTTATTTATAATATGAGAATCAATTCTTAGAACTGAACCATTAGGACTGGAAAGATTGAGATTCTGGTATTGATCTACCAGTGGTGGGTGGTTTTCATGATTATTTGGGTTGGTACAAGTTTGAACTGTCAAATCAAACATTTTTGTAAAATATTAGGGATTGGAATCCCCAGGGATCAAACGATACAATATTACGATACCTAGGCGCTGATTCAATTCGTATTGCGATTCTGTAAGTATCATGGTTTTATGGATATCCTAATTTTTTTCACCACATTTTACCACATCAAGTACAAACATATAGAAATGTAAAAAAAAAAAAAAAAAATTTTTTCAAAACATCTATTTTGGAGTCAGTGTGGTGATACATGGATTGCCACGCAAAAGAATTTATTAAATATAACTGAACTTGACAACATCCAGCAACTCTGTAGAATTATGTTAATAAAAAAACATCTCAAAGTGAACGGTATCGTCTGTGTCTTAGATTGGACAATAAGATATTTCTGTTTTCAATAAAACTAATGTTTGTATTAGGGCCGGGACTCGAAAAAAAAAAATTAATCTAATTAATTAGAGGCTTTGTAATTAATTAATCGAAATTAATCGCATTTAAATCGCATATAAA
>JAQMYI010000019.1:4514859-4527118 GCA_030014275.1 Clariallabes melas
GATCAGTTACAGAAGTTTGTGTCTCTGCAGAGGAAAGGTACTGTGTGTGCATGTGTGTGTGTGTGTGTGTGTGTTTGAGAGAGCGAGGAAAAAAAAAAGAAAGAAAGCAAGACTGCCCTGTTTCCTGATTGGCGGAGACGAGGCTTTATAAAGGGTTGGAGCTCTATAGAGGTTCCTCAAGCCGTAGTTTCGAATCGATGTATTGCAATCGTTTTTAACCCCAAAGGTTTTTAGTGGTTTTCAGTTGTGTATTTTGGAAGTCCTTTTTCTTTTTAACCCTGGAGGAACTTTTCAAACCATATATCGTCACATTGGATCATTTTACCTCCTGTTTTGGCGAGAGTGGGGGCTGCTGTTGTTGTCAGGTTGGTCAGGTCCCAAAGATGTACAGTAGATGTGCACCTTTCCCTGCACCTCCTGTACACTATTCCTATATTCAGAGATATTTTAAAGGGCTTTGAGATTCAACAACACCTGATTGAATTAGAATGCACTCTTTTCTTCTACTTATTGTCCAACTTGCTCCAAACAGCTAAACTTCCTTGGATTTTTAACCGTTCATCTCGCTTTCTTGGTAAATCCTAGAAAATGGTGCATGTAGTCTAGGTGACGTAACCTTGCCTCGGCATGTTGTATTTTCCCCCCGCTGTGCTTCCATCACTGCTCAGATCCAGTGTAAATATGCTTATGTAAAAGCCTTGCGTCCCTTTTAATTAGTGCTGTAGTTGGAGGTCAAACCATGACCACATGGAAGTCTGAGACATGTAGGCACGTGGATCTGCCTCTCTGCACGAGTATGAGTTCAGGATCAGCTTGATTTTTGTCTGGTTTGACACTTTCGCCCAAGGCTAGAGGCGTCCATTTTCTCAGTCTGTGGTTTGTATAAAGCTTCCATCCACAAGAGTTTAGGAGCTCTGATCTCTAGACAGAGACTCAGTGACCGGTAAAAAAAGAAAAAAAAGAAAGAAAGCTGTTCTTGTTTGCATTCATGGCTAAAATGATCTGACACTTTAACATGCACGAGTTATTATTTGGTCATTGGATTCAATGCTTTATGGATTTTTCATTTAAATTTTTTTGTGTCTGCAGGTTCGGTTCTGACAAAATCTAACAGACATGATTATCAGACTCGGGCGACTGACTCCTGGATACTTCCATCTCCTGCAGGTACGTGTTGTGAGCGTGCTTCATTCCTCAAATCTACAGTAATGTTGTCTTGGTATTGCAGTTGAATGGTTTTATTTCTTAAACGTCCAGTGTGTGACCCGCACCCGCTTCAGCGATTTGATCCTTTTTAAATCAGTTAACTCGCACTACAGTACTGTATGTGATGACCTAGAAAGACTCCTGACAAATTTTGAAATATTTAAAATTGAAAATATAAACATCATTCTGCATGCAGAGGATCACAGTATATTGTACAATTGAATTTCAGCACATGCTGCATGACTGAGCTAAAAAATTACGAGGGGTGTTCAAGTTAAACCGGGACTTGTGAAGAAATGTCTCTTGTATGAAGACGTAAAAAAACGATGGACTTCAAGCACAGTACGGTGATGAGACTCTTTAAACATTTAAATGGTTCAAACGTTTTAAAGAAGGCCGTACGTCAACGAATGGCGTTCCCGGCTGAGGTAGCTCGGAGCCCACTGCAGTCGTTTTTCGTGAACATTCAGCAAGTAGAAAGCCTGATCCATGAGTATCGATGGATAACGTGTGTAAGAGACGCATCAGTCAGTGGGAACTGTACCACAATCATTCAGGAACATCACTTGCACTGTGCGGGAAATCGTCTGGGAGTTATTGCCACTTGCCCGGTACAGTCCTGACCTCGATCCAAGCCATTTCCACATGTTTGGGCCATTTAAAGGAGTTCCTGGAAGGCCAGCATTTAAGACGAGAAGCAGGCAGTCCGGTCATGGCTCTGATATACCGAGAAAACTTTTTACCTTGATGGTATCCAAGCACTAGTGAAATACAGGGATAAGCGCATTAGTGTAGCCGGGGATTATATAGAGAAATAAATGGAGTTTTTACTCTCATAACCGTGTTCTGTTGTTCTATGCAATCAAAAGTCCCCGTTTGACTTGAACGCCCTTCATATTCTTGCATGTTTGAGCTCATGGTGGGTTTCAGTTTGCTTTGAAAGGTTAATCGTGGTTGGGTTTGGAACAATGGGGCTGTTATGTCAAACTAAGGTAAATACCAGCCAGTGTGTATCCAGCCTGAACTGTTCTTCATTCTAATGGTTTGGAATGCGGGAAAATCACACAGCTCTATGTGACTTGGTAAGATCTTAGAATATGATGATGTAATGCTTAAATGCATTTAAAAAAACATTTTATGCATTTTGAAAAACAAATGGCAAACATTTTACTTCCTTGTTTTTGATCTAGTTTTAATTTGTCGTGCGAAGAGTCTCATTAGTGAAGCTACCTTGTCGTAAACTATTAAGCTCAGTTTTCTGCTTGATTTGATGTTATTTCACCTTTTGTGAAAGTGCATTCGAGCGCATGCTCTGTGTCTGTGTGGTGTCTGAGTTCAAGGAGTTATATAAGATTATGTGTAATATGAATGATGGTGCTTTTATATAGTATTTCTCAAAAATCTGTTTGTTTCCCTTTTTACATTTTCACGAATATTGTTTATCCATGATAGTGAATGGTTTTATTTCTAAAATAGTTTTTGAATTGCTGTAGATTCTTGAAAATCTTGTGAAACAACTTGTATCATGGCTTTAAAAAATTTTTTTTTATCGTAGCAAGCTAATAATGGTCATGATTGTTGAGTTTGTATTGCATTATTAGAAAATATTTTAGAACACGCCCAATTACAGTATTTGAGTCTTGTCGTAAATGTCTTGTTCATGGGTACTGGTAGTCTTTTTGAACTTGGAACCAATGGAACCAGTCTTTTCTCCGAACGCTAACTCGGTTCTAACTCCGTGTGTGTTCTACAGAGGCAGGTAGCCGGAGATGTCCAGGTCCAGCCTCAGCACCGCTCCCTTAACCAGATCGCCATGATGCTGGCCATTATGGGTCTTAGCCTATCCTACTACAGCGCAAAACAGATGACCGAGAAGGTGCAGCGTGACCCGGTGCCCTGAACACGACCGCGGCTTTATGAGCCATTGAATCCTGGAGGAGGAATAGATGCAATATTGGAAACGGAGATTTCAACACCATATCCAGCACTCTTATTTACACTACAACACTTTAACCTTTTCTAGCAAGAAAAATGTCTACAAAACGAAACGCATGGCCTGGGTCTTGATAGTTGTGCTGGTTCAGCCCTTAGGGTTGCGTAATACCTTCAAGGACAAAGCTTTGGCCGAAGATCTTTCCAATGATTCATATTTAAAGGGAAGTAGCCAGTCACTGGTGGTTTGGCCGAGATTGAATGCCGTTTAAAGCGAAACCCTCTGCTTTATGTATCGAGCAACTCTTGAAAGCAGGTCGCTTAATAATTAGGGATATTTTTCAAAGCTGCCTAAGTAATGAAAAGGCATTGAAGCAGTTCCAATCTACACTACTATATGAAAAATAAAAAGTCTGTTTGGTGGTTGAAATAGATTTATTTTTTGTACCATTATAAGCAGGTTTTAGGAGCAATGTTGGAGGGATGTTAACAAGCACGTCTGTGTGAAGATTTTTAAACAATCCCATATGTGACATTATCATTTTTTTATGAATGTACTGTATGTTGGTATTTAAAACTTGATGAAATAAAGCTGTGAACATTTTGCACGAGTCATAATGCACGCTGATGTGCTGGCTGAAAAGCATCCTTTTTAGAAAGCCGCTCTTCCCCAGGGCGAGAGCTTTAGTGTATACACATGATGGGGGAATTCCTGGCAGATTTAATAACCCTGGATTTTGGATATATTATTATATAACTGCAAATCTGTTGCTTCACATGAAATCTCCACACCGGCCAGATGTTATTTGATTAAATTTGAGTACTTTTTGTACTCTGTTAAATAAACTAGCTCAAACCGTTGTGTTTGTCATAAGATCATGCTCAGCAAGATCATTTCCTGTATCCCCACAGAAGCACGGCTTCTGCTAAACAGGAAGTGGCCACGCATGCAGATAATTTCCTCTATATGTTGGTTTAGCGGTAATGTACTGTAGCACCCGAATGGTGAACCTTCAGCCCAAGTTGATGGATTAAATCAGGTCTGTTTGCACATGAGAGGACAAAAATGGTTTCACACCATGAAGTGCATTAGGGCTGAAAATGGTGCATGTTCTTGTGTCTTGGGCAACATTTCCATAAATCACCATCTTCATATTGTTTTTAACAGTCAGATAAGGGTTATGGTCCTTCTACGTTTTTTTTTTTTAAATGCAGCAATCACTGTTTTATGGGAACTGTTAAATCAGAGCTTGAAATCTTGCACCAGATGATTGTGGTCCAATCTTTGGTGTATGAACCTTTCTGGAAAGGGTCGATGTGGGTGCTAAGCACAAGCCACACCAAAACTATTAAAATCCAAAATTAGCTGCTTTAGCAATTTTATCCGCCAAATGCAAACGTGCCTGAAGGTTAAGATCATCTGACTATACACATGTATGGATTGTCCTGATTGTCGAGCAAGTAAGGAACGAAGTGGTTCTTTGTTACATCTTGGTGTATGCTCAGGGTTACTTTTGATCAAGTCTCGGAGACACCACTTTGGACAAAATGAAGACTTACAGTATGTCTTCTGACTTAAAGATTTCTGGCCTCAGTATAACACTTATTCAGTCTCTCATTGTCTATACCGCTTTATCCCTTATACAGGGTCACGGGGGCGTCTGGACCCTATCCCAGCGCACAAGGTGGGGTACACCCTGGACTGGTGCCAATCCACGCTCATTCACACACTACGGCCAATTTGGAAATGCCAATTAGCTTAATCTGCATGTTTCTGGACTGTGAGGAAACCCACCAAGCATGGGGAGAATATGCAAGCTCTATGCACACAGAACCTGAGGTGGGAACTGAACTCGGACCCTGGAGGTGCAAGGTGACAGTGCTAACCACTAAGCCACTGTATATTTTGTAAAATAAGATTAAGTTTATCTACAGTTTATACCGAAAACAATGTTAATTTGGAATTAAAGCACCGTCATGCACAAAACCTTTAAAGTCTGTAATGCTGAATCATACTAGTACATTCAGGATTATTCATGCATGGTGAAGAAGTCGTGCATGATTCTGCCTTTGTGCATGGCGGATCCCGCCCTGTATATTTCTTCGCTCTCAATCTGTTTTGATTCACATGTGGAAGATGTGATGCACTCTGACAGGGCTGAACATTAAACTGGTTTTGGGTTAAACCTCTCCCATCAGTTCGCATCACTGGGCAATTTGATGGAAAAAAAATAATTCAGACTGGAACATAAGATCCGTGCTCTCATTGGCTGGTGTGATGATATCAGGAAGTCACCACAAATCTCAAAATATGTAATATACCATTGAACAACATGTATCAAAGCAGTATTTATGTGGTGTAAAAGTCTGTTTGGTGATAGATTGACACTTTAAATGTTGGACGGATGTTAACAAGTGCATGTGTGTACAGATTTTTAAAGACTCCCATATGTGGCACTGTCATGAATGACTTTTTTTTTAATGAATGTACTATGTGTTGGTATTCAAAACTTGATGAAATAAAGCTGTGAACATTTCGCACGAGTCATCATGCACGCTGATGTGTTGGCTGGAAAGTTTGGATTCTTCATATCCTTTTTAGAAAGCCGGGCTTCCCTAGGGCGAGAGCTTTACTGTATACTTGCAAAAGCAAAACACATGATGGGAAATTCCTGGAAGATTTAATAACCCTGGATTGTTAGATATATTATTGTATAACTGCAATATAATCTGGAAACATTCCTTGGAGATTTTTGGTCCATAGAGAGAATCACCGCTCACGGGATATGTTCTCTTTTTCAGAACATTCTCTGTTCGCTATAAACCCTAGAGATGGTTGTGCGTGAAAATCCCAGTAGATGAACAGTTTCAGAAATTCTCAGACCAGCCTGTCTGGCACCAACAACCATGTCACGTTCAAAGTCACGTGCAGTAAATCACCTTTCCTCCTTGTTCTGATACTCTGTTTGAACTTCAGCAGATCGTCTTGATCATGTCTTCATGCCTTAATGCATTGAGTTGCAGCCACGTGATTGGCTGATTTGATAGATTGCATTAACATGCAGTTGAACAAGTGTACCTAATAAAGTGCCCAGTCAGAGTATATTTTTATAGGTATGCATGCCAAGAAAGCTGTCAAGTCCAATCAAACTAATGAGGAAGATATTATATTTTCATATTTCCATGGGGAACAGTTTTACCAGAGGAACAGGTTTTTCAGAGGTAGTTATGTCTAATGATCCAAAATAATACACCGCAAAAAAAAACCCAAAGCCTTGCCCTATGATTATGGCTTAGTGGTATTTGCATCACATTGTATTTGCCTTTTATAATCAGTTGCACTGGCTTACATTTATCATTTCTAAAGTCCCCCCTCTCTCTTTTCCTTTTCCCATGCTCATTTACTCAGTTGTTGGTCCATTCAAAAGAACATTTTTGTCCCTGTAGCAGTTTGTAGACTTCAGATTGCTACTGTGTATGCTATAAAACATCTGAATGCACAAAGCCTGATTGTGAAACCCAATGTTCTTCTCAAGGCCAAGATAGCTAGGTGGTTTTCCCCCTGAGTCAGCCATCATACAGCACCCCTGGAGCAGATAGGGTTAAGGGCCTTGCTCAAGGGCTCTGCTGTTGTTGTGTCTTCTGAGATGCTTTTCTGCTCAACGTGGTTGTAACAAGTTGTTACATTGAGTATCTGTTAGTGTTAACCGAGCTGGATTTTTTTGCATCGTTTTGTGTGAACTTTGGAGACATTTTCATGCAAACCTCTCAGGAGATCGAAAGTTTGAAAAATACTCAAACCAGCCAGTCTGAAACCAAGAACCATGCCACGGTCAACATCAATACAATTCAATTCTATTCAATTCTATTTATATAGTGCTTCTAACAATGGTCATGATTATGGAAATGTGTAGGAGAAAGTTAAAAAATGTGCATAGATCATAGTGATCTGATTGTGCTTGATGAGCAAGCCAAGGGAGATGGTGACGCTGGCGAGGAGAAACTCCCTGGGATGGCAATAGGAAGAAACCTTGAGGTTTCTTCCTATTGAAGAGGAACGGAAGAGGAACCAGACTCAACACGGAACCCATCCTCATTTGGGTGATAATGGATAGCAGGGATTGAGCTGCATACTGTGCGTTAGAGAGTTGGAAGTTCAATATAACAGATGTCTAAAGGTCACATTTCTGAGGCCACATTTTCCCATTCTGTGGCAACACCTCAATGAATTTGCAGGTATACATGAGATTTTAAATAGTGGGCACTGGTGGCTCAGTGGTAGGTGTTTCGCCTGCCATGCGGAAGGCCCGGGTTCGATTCCCAGCCAGTGCCCAAACCCCCCATCCACTGGATGCAGTGCCGGTCCCAAGCCCGGATAAAATGGGAGGGTTGTGTCAGGGAGGGCATCCGGCGTAAAACCTCTGCCAAGTTGTTGTGCGGACCAAGTGTCCGCTGTGGCAACCCCTTGCCGGGAGCAGCCGAAAGACCAACAACATCATGCTATATATATCATGTGCTCTCTCCAGCGTTGTACTAGTAAAAATAACAACCTACTATTACTAGTTACCTTTTCATCCAACCATCTGTAGTCCAACTAGGGACCATGGTAGGACCTCAGGTCAACATTCCCACATGCATTCACACTCAACAGGCAATTTGGTAACGCCAGTAAGCCTAATCTGCATGTCTTTGGACTCTGGGAGGAAACTCACCAAGAACAGGAAGAACATGCAAACTCCATGCACACAGGCCCCAAGGTGAGAATCGCACCTGGACCCTGGAGGTGCAAGGCTAGTGTCCTAACCACTAAGCCACCGTGCAGCCAGTTACTTTTTGGTGAAAGTAAAATATTAATATTACTTATTACTTTTCCATTACAGTAATAAATTACTATTACTAGTTACTATCTAAAGTAATGCATTACTCTTGTATTATGTTTACATAAATATGTTTTTTCAGTCACCTTATTGAGATTTAGTCACACAAATAAGCACATGAAAGGTTGTGGACGTCGCCTCCACTTTCAGCACTATTAATGCTTTACAGTATGTGTAAAAGCCACACATACTGTACTGTATAAAGCCTTGTGCAGCAGATTAATACTGGTTTCATGCTTGTTGAAGTGTGACACAGAGGGATAGGCTACATGTTTTGCTTCTGAAAATTGCTATGCACCTTATGTAAAAATAAATGATTAATATAATAAATAAATATAGCATAACGCATAAAAACTTCTGGGCCACCACGTTCTGAAAAATGAAGCAAATGTGAAATGCCGACATGTGCACATCCTTAAAACTCCACTGGGAGCTGGTCAATCCCCATAGACTGGTCAATCCCCATAGACTGGTCAATCCCCATAGACTGGTCAATCCCCATAGTTTTCATCTCCATAGCTAGATTTCCCATTCATGACAACAGTACAGGGTGAAGTTTTATGTAACTCAACTTAAGCCATAAAATTATGTATAACTAGGGCCGTGGCTGATTTGAGTAACA
The DNA here is from genome assembly GCA_030014275.1 of Clariallabes melas. Lineage (NCBI taxonomy): Eukaryota > Metazoa > Chordata > Actinopteri > Siluriformes > Clariidae > Clariallabes > Clariallabes melas. The sequence goes on from JAQMYI010000019.1 coordinate 4,523,497, forward strand.
GCTGCAATGTAGATGTCAAACTGCTAGCCGTCTTCTATGCATCAGTTTAGCTAACCAGCCAATTGGAATCATTGTAGGTTAACTTAACACTATTGATGTAGAAGTTGACATGGGACTATATATAGGGTATGGAGGAGTTCAATTAAACACAAAGTAACTTATTTTAATGACCTTTACATTTCAGCTAAGCTAAAGATGGTAGCAGAGGTAACTAGGCACTGAAACTGAAAGTCAGCCAAAGCGCCCACAAAGCTTCAAAAATACTCTTTAGAAGACGATGGCACAGAGGGTTTATACATTTTTTGATACAGTCTATGGTCACGCCATTTGTGTCTGATTAAAAAAAATAAATAAAAATGAAAAGTGACCATTCGTTATTGTTTTTTTTTTCCTTCCATTTTTGATGGAAGCTCAAAATCAGAAATCTAAAAATAAGAAAATGTTATCCATTCAATTTTGCGTTTGGAGACAAATATTTATATATATATAAAAAAAAACAAGTAATTTTCTGTTGTTATGATGAAAAATGAAGGAATCAATGATATACGGATTGCAAAGCGTTTATAGTAGATTAATTTCGATCATACACCATGTACAATATAGCAAATATAACAAAACTAATTCAACCAAATTAATGAAAAAGTAATGTACAATTTTAGTTACTAATTGCTAAAAAGTGATAAATTACTAGTAAACTAAGAATAAATATAAAATTATTAATATTACAATATTACTAGTTACTAACGAAAGTAATATAGACAGATACATTACTGCAGGCAACAATACAGACAACACCAAATAACATACCCTAAAAAATTTTAAATTCAAATAACAGTAACAATGAAAAAATATATAATAACATAGCTTATATAATAATTATTAGTACTTTTTAAAATATCAATTAGTCTAAAAATGAATTTATAAATAAAATTCCTCAGGACGGCATAAAAAGTGGGCACACTGTTAGTCACAAACATGAGACTTACGCTTGTCCATCATGGGACCTTTAATAATATTCTGAATGCGCCATTATACACCACCTGCAGCTTTCTCATTTTTCTTTACTGCATAAAGTGGAGTACAGTAAGCTTTAAAGAGAGCCATTTTCAAATCATCTGTACAATTATGAAATTTGCGCACAAGCATATTAGTCTGTGCATATGCTTTACAACGCTGAAGCAGTACACCATCATCATCATCATCATCATCATTTAGATAATTCTGAATAATGTTACCCAAGTATCTGATACTGTTTACAACTTCAAGAACCTAGCCAAAATGAATCATTGGATTTTTGCTTCTTATCATCTTAAGAACTAGAAATAACAACAATACTCTTTTAAGTATTAAATTTACCGTAACATCATACTCCTCTCTAGCAGACTTTGAGGAATTGCTGTTTATTAGTATGTAAGTTGTCTCTATAAGGAGACAAAATAACTAAGTCATAAGCATACGTACATTACATGATTAACAAGAGACTCCCCCAGCAGGCATCTGCTTTTAACATCTGTCAGTATCCTGGCTTGCCAGACCCCATTAGCCATCAAAAATGGTTTAGATATACTATTATTGCATGCATTGTTCGATTCCTTGCGCTTGTAATTTACCGAGTAATTTACCATGATTTGAATTTACCAGAAAACACGCAAATATTGTAAACCAAATTGTCAGAAATTATATTGAGTAGGTCCTACATGTGTGCTAACAAACCTGTGATGCACTGTGTTCTGTCACCAGAATTAACCTTTTCAAAACAGTAGCTATTCTATCTGATAGGACTATAGTTTTTACAGTTTTTTTTTTTTTTAACAAAAGTCGATGTGTTGGAAGAAAAAAAACAGTGCAGTTATAAGCATCTGGGTGACTTTGACAGGAAGCCAGATTGTGATTTCTGGATGACTGGGTCAGAGCAACTCCAAAACTGCAGTTCTTCTGGGATATTTCCAGTCTGCAGTGGTCAGGACCTACTAAAAGTCGCTGAAGGAAGGAAAACCGGTGAACCGGCAACAGGGTCATGAGTGGCAAAGGCATGATGGGCATGGGGAGCGAAGACAGGCACATGTTGAATGATCCAATAGAAGCGCTACTGTAACTCAACTTGCTGGAAAGGTTAATGCTGGTTTCAGTATAAGGTTGTCAGAACCTACAGTATTCTGGTGGCAAATGGTGGGTGGATAGTCATAATGTTATGGTTGATTATTGGTGTATATTCTGAACGCCTATTCAAAAGAATTTGTTCTAAAACTTACATTATTATTATTTAGATATTTTTCCAGTTTCACTCTTTCACTATAGGCACCAATAATACAGTCAACATTCAGAGTCAGGTAGCGCATTCCTAGAGCATTTGTTTATTCTTTTATATATATATATATATATATACTGTAGGGCTCAGGATTGTGCAGCAATATGATGACAAAATGAGCAATATGATGAACTGAATTTAATTTCATTTTAACCAACTATACAAACATAACTGAGCAAAAAAATAGAAAATGGGCCACAAAGGCAAAGAAACAGTACAGATCCACATGATCATGTGTTTTTGTTGTTGTTTTTGGTTGTTTCTACGACCAAAAAATAATAATATGCTTATAATAAGCTTAATATGCTTAATAATATTCTTTATAAAAGTAATAATGATAACTTTTGTGTGTGTGTGTGTGTGTGTGTGTGTGTGTGTGTGTATATATATATATATATGTGTTTTCAGATATGTCAGCAACAACAGTTATCATTATTTTAGCGTGTGCCCTCTCTACATCTGCATCTATACCTGGCGCTGCCAAAAACCTGAAATCCTGACTTCTTTTTCCTCTTTTTTTTCTTCCATCCCACAGAATTCTTAACATGCTTCATGCTTGTACATACACTATCACACTTCACTCGCTATCCAGTGCATTTCCAATGAATGCAAACCCTGGAGGCACTAACTGTGCATGTTAGTGTTCACTCGGTTTCTTTCAGCTTCCACCTGTCACTCCAGACACACACACACACATTAACACAGTGAGGTGTATCATCTCTACTCTACTGGATTATCTTCACTTAATATCAAATCTAGTGGATGTAGTAGAGGCCCAGTGGACTCCTGACTCAAAAACTGTGTGAAAGCCAGGTGTTAAGCCGGAGCAGTGAATAATAGCAACTGTTTGTGCCATTGGGCTCGGCGCTCTGTGCTCCTCTTGCAAGTTAAGTGTAAGGTGAAAAGTCTGTATGTCCCACCTCTTCCCTCAGCAGTAATGAGCTCTGATTGCACTCAGCGGGATTCTTGTAAGTGACTGTTGTCCAATTTTGTAAAGCTAGCAGTCTCACACCTCACACCACTGGACACAGAAGAACATTGTACTATATAATGTTTCTATTCACAGTCTGCCTTATCAGCTATTTTAAAATACATAATTTCGCACTTTATGAATCACAGAGAACATTTCCAAACTCATATTATTATGTATATGAAGATGAAATTGACTTATTTTGCAAAATGATCAAAAATATGTTTCAAATACTGGATGGCTAAATATAAATGTATCATAGGTTAAAGCAGTGGTTCTCAACCTTTTTTTGCAGTGGGCCGCACTATGTCCAAGTTCAAGTCTCACGGGCCGCATATTATTTA
>JAQMYI010000019.1:4609037-4620124 GCA_030014275.1 Clariallabes melas
CATCTCCACATCATTGCATTCAGTTTTTATTCACAATTTGTTAAGTGTCCCAACTTTTTTGGAATCCGGTATGTAATTTTCTTGTAACAGCCACCTGATAGTGTTTCATTCCTAAAGTAGTTTCTTATAGTTTAAAACATGCTAAAACATTTAATCTATAAGGATTTGGGTTTTATTGTATTATTTCCTCCATTCATCTAAGAACCTCTGTAGTCCGACTAGGGACCGTGGAGGCCAATGGTGACAATTGTATTTATTCTCATTTTTACAACCTCCTATCAACATTCACACATTATGGGCAATTTCACCCATTAGCCTGCATGTCTGCAGACTGTGGGAGGAAACTGGAGACCCCGGAGGGAACCCACTAAGCACAGGGAGAACATGCAAACAGAACCAGAGGCGAGAATCGAACCCAGACCCTGGGCGTGCAAGGTGACAGTGCTAACCACCAAGTCCCGTGCTGCCATTTCACTTGTATGTTGAGTTGTGTCCTTTGTGTTTGGTGTACATATTGTGGTAGTGCGAGGTACACTAAGCAATAGTATCATAGGTAATGTCCATAGTATTGCTGAAAACACAAACAAATGCATAATAAGATGTAAATAAAGTAATTTCATTTATCCATCCAAGTAGGACCAACATTTATTTAGTCCAACTAGGGACCATGGAGGCCAAAATTAACCATTGTATTTATTCCCATATTTCTGACCGTGGTAGGACCTCCAGTCAACATTCACATGGCAATTTGGGAACACCAATTAACCTAATCTTCTTGTTTTTGGCCTGTTGGAGGAAACTGGGGTATCTAGAAGAAACCCACCGGGAATCGAACACGGAGCCTGGAGGTGCAAGGCGACAGTGCTAACTGCTTAGCCCAAGGCTCAAGTAAAGTAATTGATAAACTTTAATAGATAACAAATCAAATCAAACCAGGTGCCGACTTTAGGTAACAGAACAACAAGATTTTGTCTTCTTATACCAAACATATCTCTTGTACCTCATTACTATGACCAACAAATTCAGTTTATTAAATACCCTGTGCCATGCTTGTCTTTCATTTTTAGTAGCATTTAACGTGTATTAATGCAACAAGCGCAAGCAAAGAATTTACCCATAACACTGGACAAACAGAGGCCATCCGGTGCCAGAGCGTAAAATAATGGCATGCTTCCTGTCCTTTTTAGTGCACTTCCTGTTTGGTCTTTCAGCAGAACAGCATTTGCTGCGAACACATTTTTAATATCCTTTCGTCTTGTACGGGGCGATAACAGTGATTCAGAGGGGCATTGTTTAAATGTTGCCACCTATTTTGAATCTGTGCTTCCCAAAGGAAACATGACAACATGAGTACTTTCGGTAATAAGTGCAGCGATTCTGAAAATTAAAAAGAAAAATACAGAGGTGGACTGTTAGCATCCAGGTTTTCTCACATACAAATACACACACACACACCAGCATGACATCACAGATGGAGTCTGTTAGGGTCGTCTTTGAACTACAGCTGTGACGGCAGAGTGTGAGTGAAGAGTAGGATAACAAGGATAGAATCATGAGAGAGAAAGATAAGAGGCAGAGGAGGAAGACTTAGAGAGGGTGATGAGAGGAAGAAGAGGAGGGAGCGGGGAAATGCGAGGATCTGGGACAGAATGTGTTTGTCTATCTCGGTCTCTTCCTGCAGGAGCTACTCCCCTGGGTCTTTTCTGAAGAGAGCATGCGGCGTGAGTGTGTGTGCATTTGAGCGTGCACGTGTGCGAGCGATGTCGCCGGGAAGCACCTCCTCGGGTTCCTCTGAGAACACAAAGATGGAAGGGCTCACAGGCAGGAGGGCACTGAGAACACAGCATTCACACACACAGCTGAAAAAATGAGTTCGGGCTGAAATTGTCATTTTGACTTCACCCAAAGTGTAGCCAATCAACAACGGCATGTTCGGTGCAGTGAAGCGGAGAAGCAGATGTAACTTGAATGTCCCATAGCCTTTAGCTTAGCATCAGTTCAGGATCTGATCTCCACATCGAATATATGATTTCAGACATTGTATGATATGGAATAAATAGAAGAAATAGGAAAAATTATGCTATTTCATAATTCAGTTAAATTCAGTTTGTATCAAGGCAGCTTTACAGAAATCTGCATATAATTTATGACGAATAAAGGCTGAACTTAACTTATATTTTTTACTTATACTGTATATGTGTAGTGTATATGGGGGTCAAAAATATAAGTTAACTCTAAATATAATATAAATATAAGTCAGGGTGGAGCTATAGATAGATCTATCTATTCTAGATATCTATTCTATCACAAATAGCTAGATATCTAATGAAGCACGACCCCGAAGCATGCTATTGAGGATAGAACAAAAAGCATTCAGATGTAAATTAAAAAGGTTAATGTTTACCTTGTAAAAACAGAAATTATTACAGCTAATGTTTTACATTTTTACTAAAAGCTGTCTAATAACAATCCAAATTGATTTGCTATAAATTTGATATCATGCACTAACCAAGGTGGTTGAAAAATCAACCCCAAGTTGACTAAATTGCGTTAGCTTCCAGAAGTATGATATTTTTATGTTTTTTTTGTTTTCATCTATGCAGTTTGTGATGAGTTCAGATGCAAAGCTGTAACTTGTACACCTAACCTATTTTCCTGTTATTTCCTCCACATCCCGCTCTTTGTTTGTCTCTCTGATCTCTATTAATACTACCGATTTGCAAATATGCTCATGTCTGCATATAAGTAACCAACATCGCCCCAATAAACAGACTTTGTGATTCAACGATTCACTTCAGGCGTCCGTGTGTTCTACAGATCCAGTCTTTGGCTTTCATTTATTCATTATAAATGCAATTCCGTTCCAATCTGCTGTTTCCTTTTCTGACTTTATTACCCATGGTGATGACTATTGGGTCTACAGAGTTCCCTTCAGGCCGGGATTAAGAGCAAATCCTCCACAGTGACTCCTAATGAAGCACGACTCAGGAAAAAAGATGCTATAGTGAGGACCGAACAAAAAGCGCTTATGTAAACTTATGTAAACTTATATCTGCTCACTGACACGTAGCTTCTTTTATAATATCCTTTTATAATCATGTGCCCCAGAAAAAAACACTTGTTCTAATATGCTATCGTTTCCATTGTAATAACTCATCAATAGGGGCTGTGCATGAACACAGAGTACTACTTAGGATGGTCTGGGAGCCCATTGTAGGACATGAGTACATGAACACACAAGCAATCACACACTTCGGGCAATTTGGAAACGCTACTCAGCCTACACTGCAATTTTTTTTGGAATGTTGGAGAAAGCCGGAGGACCAAGAGGAAACCCAAAAACCATGCACTTGCAAACTCCACACACACAGAGCGCAGGTGAAATTCAGAACCCCGACCCTGGAGGTGTGAGGTGACACGCTAATACCTACTGTACCACATATATAATCAAGTTTTATGGCAGTAAGACTAACTTCGCATCACATTGTTGATCACATTCAAAGTGTTTAATTGTGTTAAACGGATGAGCACACAGATGCACAATCTCACACACACCTTTGTCTTCCAGCTCTCTTCTTCACCCCTTACGACAGCTGACGTCAATTAACTTCACAGTGTGCCACGTTCTCTTCCTTTTTTCATGACAGCAGCTGTGCAAAACAAAAGCGGATCTGTCCCTGCTCCTTCCCTGCTTCTGGTGAGCAAGAGCCAAGCCCAAGCATAATGAGTACAGAGGAGCGTGTGTGTTGTGAAAGAGAGGAGAAGCGTGTCATTGCAATGGTAGTGCAACACCAGCTCTAGTGTAACGCTGGCCCACAACGCTGGCCTTCGAAGAATGAAAACTTTTATTGAATTAACCCTCGTGTTCAGCTGCTCCAATGGATAGTTTGGCTTTTAATTCAAAAACCAGAATCTGAAAATGAGTTGACTAAGAAAGCAAAACTCTGTTAACAGACACACTGTTATCATTCGGATGATTAGGAAGTTAATTGATCCACATCCACATCCAGGTTGTCATTTCAACAACAGCGTTGTGGGTGGGGAAACAATTTTGTTGTAATGCATACCAGGGGCTGAAATTTCTTGTGAATGAAGGTATAAACCGATTGATATTTACAGAAGAAAATCGATGGATAACTTGTGTCTGTGGGAACTGTATGCACAATCATTTACAAATGCCACTTGCACTTTACAGGAACTCGACTGGGAGTTTTTGCCATGTTCCCCATACAGTCCTGTCCTTACTCCAAGCCATTTCCACATGTTTGGACCAATAAAAGGGGTTCCTGGGAGGCCAGCGTTTCAGACTTGAAGCAGGCAGTCCAATCATGGCTCCAGGGTACTGAGAAAACTATGTACCTTGATGGAATCCAAGCACTAGTCAACCACTGGGATAAGTGCATTAGTGTGGGAGGAAACCGGAGCGGAAACCCGCCAACCATGTATGCTTATGCCCTGCGATTGGTTGGCACCCTGCCAGTCCATTGTGTAGCCCACATCGTGCGACATTCAGGATGGTTGAGAGAGAGTAATATCAGTGAGGAAAGATATGACAGAAATATTAAACATAATGATGGGTGTGCGTGCTGAGTTCTTCCAGTGGAACGTGTCTACCATTGGGTTTATTACTGATTACATCACACACACTTACTTGTTCAGCGATGAATATCAATCTACCTCACTCTCTCTCTCAAGTGTGTGTGTGTGCTTGCATAATACTGCAGGCTTGCGGTTGTGTACGTGGTGATCGTACTCCACTGCACCATGACTCAGGTGTGTCTGTGTGTTCTGTTAAATAAAGTTTTTTGGTAGCAGAATCCCTCTCTCTCTATCTCTCCCCCTCTTTTACACACTCTTTAGGCGAACACACACTTGGTGCCTTCCACTCCTGGGACTTCTTCTAGATCTCTCATTCTCTCTCTCTCTCTCTCTCTCACTCACACACACACACACACATACTGTACCCACACACAGTCAGCGGTTAACCACAAAACAAATTTTTTTTTTTTTTTTTTAAAGCAGTGTTTAAAGGAACAGCTCAGCCAGTGTGGATAATATGGCTAACACTTTTAGCCTTCATGCTAATAATTGCTCCTTTCTAGCTTGCTACTTTATAATTTCTAAAACTAGAAGGAAATCTTCTTAAAACACTTCACACAATTAACAAGAAATGTACTATAATACAGTCATTTTGTAAAAAAAAAAAACTGCACAATCAAAACTGCTAGCAATATTAGCATAACATTCCTCATTAGCATCGAATAAAAAAGATGCCATGCTAACTAGCAACAAGTGCCATTTTAAACCATTTTATGTCAGACTACAAGAGGATATAAAACACATTTAACCATAAATTATAAATATAACGTTTGTTTTAAACCTTATTATTATTTATTATTTCAGAAATCTGTATTTTCTTTCACCCACACGTTTTCCTGCCACTGACATTTAGCACAAAAATGTCCCTGTTTGTGGAAAGGTAAAAAGGTTTTAAACTTCTCTTTGAGCATTCTCCCTGATTTCACAATATCAAGAATCTAAGTATTGGCACCCAAATTTGTTTGCATGTTCAGTTGCTCTTAATAGAGGGGGAAATTTCAGCGCCTCATTCTTATACAAAGAAAAATCACGATGACTAAAGGAAGTAAAGCAAATCCATTTAGCTGTGTTCGCTAATTGCTAAAAGTGGCATGCTGGCTTAGTGGTTAGCACTGTCGCTTTGCACCTCCAGGGTCTGGGTTCGATTCCCGCCTTGGCTCCATGTGCATGGCGTTTGCATATTCTCCCTGTGTTTGGTGGGTTTCCTTTGGGTACTGCGGTTTTCTCCTTTTTCCCAAATTGCCCTTAGTTTGTGAATGCGAGTGTGTGATTGTCCTGTAATGAATTGGCACCCTGTCTTGTGCTCTAATTGTCTCCTAGGACAGGCGTCTCCAGGCCTGTATACAGGATAAAGATGATGAGTGAGTCAGAACTAATGGCTAGGTGTTCAGTCAGTTAGCTAAACATATAACCAGAGGTAGGTAGTAACGAGTTACATTTACTCTGTTACATTTACTTGAGTAACTTTTTGAAAAAATTTTTACTTTTATGAGTAGTTTTACTGCACCATTCTTTTTACTTTTACTTGAGTAGATTTGTGAAGAAGAAACACTACTCTTACTCCGCTACATTCGGCTACACTCGACTCGTTACTTTTCTAACCATTTATTCTACACATGCAGCCGGTAGATCTACCGCATGACTGTTTGACCAATCAGACGCAGCAACAATGATCACATGACAATCAGGTCTTCAGCCGGTGTTCTATAAATTCATCCTACCTACTCTACCCAGCTTTGCAGATAACTGACTCAAATCTCATAACACTTCAGTTTTGAGACTGACTTTCTTTATTTCTTTCAAGGCTTATTAGTTACCCATTTCTTCCTGATGTTTATTGCTAGCGTCTGGGAATCTCTCTCTGTCTCTCTCGCTCTCTTTTTAACTCTTCTCATCATGTTAGCTTCAGTTTCATCACGCTTGGTTACTTGGATCATTTTCCACTGATTCATTTTCTAAAAAATTTTTTTTAAAAAATCCAACAAGAAACCAGTCTAGGAGAATTTTATTTGTACTACATTCCTTAAAGACTGGGACGGGATGGAGAGGAAATTACACATGACCGAACGACCCTGTGTTCACCAGCAGCATTATGACTTGTCTCACCTAACTAGAAATGAAAACAAAAGATGTGCATCATATAAAATTTCACAGATATTTTTAAACGATTTCCTCTATTGTTTCACCTCACATTGTTTCACCTCACATTGTTTCACCTCACATTGGTAAATTTTATTATATCTTTTTGGTAAGCAAAGATCCAGAGTGATTGATATGAACACACACTGAAACGTTTTATCCCAATGCTATTTAGGGTCTAAAGCTAAAGCTAGCATGTGGACGCCAGATGCCAGTGTGCTGCAATTACAGTTACCTGTATATTTCTAAAAGAAGAAAAAAAATCGACCCTGAATGATGTGTGCGCTGGTTTGAGTAATGACCAGGCAACATATTCTTCCAGTCATCAGTAACTCTGTGCCAACTGTAGCCCTGGAGTTCTGGTCTTGGTCAGGAGTAGAAACTCACACCATTTTGGGTAAACACTGTTGTGAGTGAAACTCCAGCTCAGATCAAGAGTTTCTGAAATCCTCAAACCAGCCCTTCTGGAACTAACAATATGAAAAAGCTGAAGCTATTGACTTGTATCTGCTTTATGGTATGCATTGAACTGGAGCAACATGATTTGTTGATTTTATAAATGCATAAAGAAATAACTGCCCGATGCGGGTATTTCAACATAAAAATGTTCAATACATTTCAGCGTGGACTTTTTTGTCAATGGTTAGTCGTTAATAGTAATCAGATGTAAAAATAAACCCTAGCGGAGATATACTTTTGCTGTTTATCAGGGTATTAGAACACTTACAATTCAGTTACTTGCTTCTACGGTATTTGACCTCATCTATGGACTGTACAGAGTTTTAAAAGAATTTGAATGACGTTATCCAAGGGGCATTCAAGTCAATGTGTTTTTACAAATTGCAAAAGTCTTCAAGTACAGTATGGTGATGAGACTCTTACCCTCATTAAACATGTGAATGGTACAAGCGTTTTAAAGAACTCATGTACGGCATATCCCTAGTAAAACGTCTGATCCTTGAAAATCGACATAACTTGTTGGCAATTTGCAGAAGTGGGAACTGTACACTCAATCATTCCCCAACACCACTTGCACATTACAGGAACTCGGCTCGCTCCAAGCCATTTCTACATGTTTTTGGGCCTTTAAGGAGTTCCTGAGAGGCCAGAGTTTCAGACATGAAACACACAGTTCGATCATGCCTCTGGCACACGGAGAAAACGTTCTACCTTGATGGTATCCAAACACTAGTAGGGATAAGTGCATTGGTGTAGCAGGGGATTATATAGAGAAATAAAAGTAGTATTTACACTCATACTTGTTCTTTTATTCTGCACAATTAAAAGTCCCAAAATATTTGGGTGGGCAAAATGCAGGGCGTTTAAGTTAAAACAGAACTTCTCATGATGTTTCTCGTGAGGGAAAGCTTAAAACCGATTGTCTTCAAGGCCGAAAAGGCAGAAAATTTTACGTTACATAGCTCATAGCTACTGTTTCCAGTATGTCTAGCACAAATAAGTGTTATGATTATACTCCTGGCAAACAAAATAGCAACACATCCTATGGATATATATTTTAGCTCTGCCGGTGGTCTGGACATCTCTTAGCACCACTAAGAAACCCCATATTTGTAAGTTTAAGCTAAATAAACCCAAACACTACCATTTCTACTTCTATAAATGTTGCCTTGACCCTGTAACACACATTTTGCGCCTCTACAAATAGCCGTCTCTATTTTTATCTCTTTGCTCCTGGCTGTGTTTAGACTGTGGTCACCGCGGGGTGAAGGGAGCACCATTTATAGGCCAAAAGCCCACAGCACCTCTCTCATGTGGCACGACAACGGGGTGACACATTGCATTCTGGAATATCTGACGCTACATTATCCTGGGCAGTACTTTACGTTTTAATGAAAGAGGCTTTACAAGGTCCGAGCTCCTAGTCAAATATAGCAGTCCTGAAGATACCATTGTACGTCGGTGGCATTTTTGTAGTTACCGTAGGTTTGCTGCCGGTAGAAATACACATACTCAGTGATTCCCATGATTTTTTTTTTTCTTTTGCTTTTCTCATAGCTGTGTGGCAGCTTTCACTCACTTTTAGCTCCGTTGACCGAAATGACAGGTTGTTATGCTTAATAATATATGACTGACGCATTTTTACCGAGGTGAGTCACTCCACTGACATGTAAGAGCATCTGCTTGAACATCTACTCATCCGGCACAAACCTGAGAGAGAGAGAGAGATTTCAGCTCCGGGCTGTGACTCAGATGTACAAGGAGCTTGTATAAATAGAAAGTTGAACACAATTACTACCTACGTACTACTGATACTACTGTAAACAGGATAAATCCTGCAAACCAGTGGCTTATGTACTGTACATATTAATCTTCGCAACTAACACGTGATCTTCAATTGCACGTATTTATCTGGTCAGTGTCAAATTTTTCAGTCTAAATGGCTTTGATTGACATGTTTGTCTATTTTCACTCTAGGTAATTAACTAAGTCTCTTCTATCTTATGTAACTGCAATGCATTGTGCTTTTACTATATCTCATTAATATGACTTTAAACATCACTGAAAATTGATGAGCTCATGCCCTTCTGCTGATAGAAGGTAACAGTGAAACATGACCACCACTCAGACTTATGTTTAAGGCAGTCAAGTTTGTTTTTATATCCAACAGATCCAACAGTCACAGGGAGTTCCAACTTTCATAAGTCAGCGTGCCAAAAGACACGGTCCTGTGTACATCGGGAGCTGTGCAACTGGTACTATTCTGGACATGTGCAGTACCACATCTGCTACTTCATCATGGACAGCAAGTTCGAACAAAGGGTGAGCGTGAAATTCTGTGTGAAACTGGGTACATCTGCCGCAGAGATGTTTGATGTGATTCGGCACATTTACGGCGATGCTGCAACGAGTCGTTTGAGGTGTTTTGAGTGGCACGAGCGCTTCAAGAGCAGAAGAACGTCACTGGAAGATCAGAAGGGATCAGGAAGACCTTCAACAAACTCAACTCCTAAAAAAATGTCGAAACTATTTGGCAGCTTGTGCATGATGCTTGTCTGAGAACTATCCACAACACTGTAATATGGAACAGTCCAGGCGATCCTCACGTGTGATTTGAACATGCATCGCCAACTTTGTCCTCAGGCTGCTGACCCAGGAGCAGAAGGAACATCGCATCAAAGTGTGCCAAGAACTCCCAATAACTTGTATGTGTATGGGTACAACCCTGAGATGAAGCAACAGTCTTCTCAGTGGAAGAGCCCATCATCTACACGACCGAAATAGGCAAGGCGGGTCTGCATGCTCATCGTCTTTTTCAACATTCGCTGCATCATGAATTGAGAATTTGTCCCCAGGGGCCAGACCGTCAATAGTGAATTCTCCTGCCAGGTTTTAATGTGTCTGAGGGAGGACACACAGAGAAAAAACAGAGCTTGTAAACAGAGCAAATTTCGAAATCTTTTGACCCCTCCTTGTACTGTACATGCCCATGCACTTGTACTTTGTTTGTACAGCAATTTACCCAGTTATAATAGCAATGTGTTTCAGGCTGAGTCTCCTTAAAATTTGGAGTACAGGTACAGGACACTTATTTCCATCCATTAACCCAAACAGAACTCTGTTCCATACCAGACAACCCGGAACCTGGAGGTGCAAGGCGACAGTGCTAACCACTAAGCCACCGTGCCGTGAAAAGTGAGCTATGTGTGGATATTTATACCTAGACCTACAGTAACGTCAAGGTCCTGCTGGTGTTTTTGGCCTTGAGTGTACGTTTTGTTAGAAGTACTGTAGTGGAAACAATGAACAAACGCCATCTAGGGGATGTTTGTGAAATTGACTGGAACCTAGGAGCCAGTATCTTTATACTGTAGATTACCCATGTCCAGAAGGAGGACATATACAGATGTTTACTTCTTTAGTGGAGATATATCATTCATAACAGGCTGCAATAGCTCATGATTATATCTTTACCTCCCTGTTTGAACTACAAAGAGGTACTTCCCCCTCTCTACTCCTCTATTCTGCTCTCCTCTCCTCCGCCACCAGATGTGTCCGGGCCTACAACACTAAGAAAGCACACCTTTCATCAGCTCAAGTCAGGAGTTATGGCTCACCCTGGGGTCTGCCTACAGCACACACACACACACACACACACTGGAAACTCTTACCTGGCAGAAAACAACCACAGCTCTATTATTACCTCAGAAGCTGACTACAGGCTACACTGTGTGTGTGTGTGTGTTTGTGTGTGTGTGTGTAAGTTTTTATGTCTCGTTAGAAGTCAGTTTAACAGCTGGTTATGGAATAATGCTCCAATTACGCAATTATTTTCTGTCTGGCTGATTAAATGTTAATGAATACATAAGCAAAACATCTATACAACAATG
>JAQMYI010000019.1:4620973-4631962 GCA_030014275.1 Clariallabes melas
TGGTCATGAAAATAAAGAAAACACATTGACAGATAGATGAGAAGGTGTGTCCAAACTTTTGGCCTGTACTGTACATGCACACAACTTTGGAACTTTAGCCTAATTAGCCTAACCTGCAAGTATTAGGACTGTGGGGAGAATGCCAGAATACCCAGAGGAAACCCATCACTCATGGGGAAGAACATGAGAAATTGGGTTAAAAACTGTCCAGTGCATTGTTAACACCTAGAAGGATTATGCTGGACCTTTAACTTTGCAGAAGAAATGTGATCAGAAACAACATCATGAATGATGTATTCATTAGAGTGTGCTATATTGATTTGGCACAGGTTTTTTTTTATGTTAAATGCCTTTCCTGATGCAAACCTAAGCTTGCATGGGCTCTACGTGTGCACTGACCTGTGCAGCCCCAAGTGACTGGGGTTGGTTCCCTGAGAATATTTCCATTTTAGTTCTAATAGAGTACAGTGCCTCATTTAATTTCCATCATTAAACATCGCCAGTTTGCTGTATGGAAATTATTCTAACACGGATATTAAAGAAACATTTCAGCCTAAAGTGAAGTACATATATCCAAAGCATAATATCCTGAAATCTAGCCAACATCTATCATGGCTCATCGACACAAGAGGAAAATTGTGTAAATCAGGTTTAAAACCGAGTCTTTGCTTTGAAGTACCATTCATACCATTGACATTACATGTAAGGTGAACTCCAAATGGAAAAGATATTACATAGTACTGTAAATCATTCATATGATCAACACTCAAACATTCACTTGCTCTGAAAGTATAACACAATTACCTAAAGTGGGGCATAAATAGAACATCCAGTTTGTACTCTCTGCCACTGAACCTCCATTTACTGTATATAATAATCACTACCTGTGGTTTAACTTGTGATTATAAGGAGTCTGCTTTGGGAGGCCTGTAATGCATCCATCCTGTCGTCCGGCATCAGCGGAGGCCAAAAATAACTTAGACGAGTCGATGTTGAAGACAAATCTTTTTCTTTGAAGTTTGATTTACAGTCTATGGGGTGTAAAGAGGATTAAAGGAAAGTATTCAGGAACATTCACTTAGTCCTAAGCCAGGTTTAACATCCAGTGCTTTTCTGAAAACACGTGCCCAATTTTTAATTTACTTTATTCAGGTGATATTTCAAAGCTAAAGACATAATCTCTTTTTAATTTTAAATAAAGCCGCAGTTTAAACCTGTCTGAATGAGCAAGTTTAATTTAAAGTGAAACGATATTTCTGCATCGTCCATTATAACCAGTATCACATGACCTGGGATTTTGGCAGGACAGGGTGATATTAATCAACTCAGATTTTGTTCAACCTCAAGTGGCTGGGTTTGGTTCCCTGAGAAGCACTATCACAATTTTTTCACAACCATTATTGCATAATATTTCTATTTTCGTCCTAATAGAGTACAGTGCCTCATTTCATTTCCATCATTAGACGTCTCTAGTCTGTGTAATGAAAATTATTCTAACAAGGATATTAAAAAAACATTTACTGCAAGCATTTCCTATCAGCCCATATAACGTCTTCGATTTTCGAAACATAATATTCTGCAATTTAGCAATTTATCTAACACTGAGGTCTCGCACCTCCAGGTTCAAGGGTTTGATTCCCGCCTCGGGGTCTCGTGCCCAAAGTTTCCTGTGATCAGCCTGTACAGGATAAGTGGGATAGAAGATAAATGAATGAACGTATGGATGATCCAATCGTTATCCAATATGTCTAACATTTTTTGCGTGAGATAAAATCTCTCTCTCTAACTTAAGAGCTTATTAACTTATTAAACACTAAATGTGTCTTTGCTAATCGAAAAAAATAAATGACCTCATGTCTTGTAAATGTAAGAGAACATCTTAAATATACTCTTTTTCTAATATTTCTCATTATACCAATATTTTAAAAAGTCTATTTATAGCCTATTTCTTTTCAACCTATATAATATCTTGTTATAATGCAAGATCATTTAACTTCTTTTAAGGAACAAACATACACACAATCAATCTGGTCAAAAATCTTTTTAATATATTCTATGCAAGCTTTCAGCGCCTGACCACAATTAAGCCATAAACAAAATACAGAGGTTAAAAGCACATCAACTGATTAGTCTCAAAGCACGGCACAAATTAAAGATACTGTGTTTGTAGAGACAATGAAGAAACAGAATTTAACTAATATGCAACAATAGACATACAGTCGATGCAATGTAAAACATCAGACATTAGCCATCATACAACATATCAGTTACGATCCATTATAGTTTATTCCTAAAAAAGCACTCGGAAAAAAATAAATCCTTATATAGACCCAGTGGTTGCAGTGTTCCTAGAATATGGATCCAAAAAAACACCTTTGACAGGCCCCAGTGTGTGTGTTATGGAGCTCTTATGTTAATTGATTCTCTGCTTAAGGAGATGGGTGATTTAACCAACATTGACATTTCAACAAAAACAATACAGTATTGTAATATATGTTGATATACAGTATTTTATACATGCGATAATCCCCTTACAAGGGAAAATAATTGTTCTCCGATTATTATGGCTATGGACACATCTGCCACAAGGGTGATTTCCTTGTTTGAGATTTCCAGGAGAGTCTGTTTGGGAAAAGGTCAAATCCTGGCTGATGTCCATTGCCATATTATCACTGTTAAATTCAGACACTGTGTCTTTAATTTATAGTCCACTAAACTGGACACTACAGTGCCTTGAAATGTTTAGCCACACCTGTTCAACTGATTTATTGATGTTGAGCTGTGTTAATGTGTTATTTTAAGACATGAAGGTCATCTGTAGTGAAACTGTCCATGCAAGAACAGTATTGTGTCGAGTGTGTTTGCAAAAACCCTCAAGCACCATGATGAAACTGGCTCTCATGAAGACAGACCAATTCTTCATTAAGAATTTAACAAACATCACCTCAGATTAGAGCCGTTATGAAGTCTTTACAGAGAATAAGTAGCAGATACATGATAGCATCAACTGTTCAAAGAAGATTAATGCATATTTTGGACGCTTTCAGCAATGTTTTACAATGTAGAAAGAAATAAAAATCAAGAAAGATCATGGAATTAGAAGGTCTCTCCAAACCTTTGATGACTGGTAGTGTACATTTGTCTTCACTTAGTCATTTTTGTAGAAGCATGGGTCTTTCCTGTAGAACCAAGGGTCATCTCCCACATGTGTGTGGTTTGTGTTTTTTTGGCTGAGTGCTCTATATGATGCAATTGCAACTACAAGCCTGTTTTGTTACTATAATTTGCTACTGGATGTCTGAAATTTCCTTTGGGCTCAATGAAGTATAGAGATGGATGGATGGATGGATGGATGGATGGATGGATGGATGGATGGTTGAATGGATGGATGGATGGATGGATGGATGGATGGATAGCTTTAGGGAAAAGGTAAGTAAGAAATTCATCTATCCATCTAAGAGTCTCTGTAGTCCAACTGGGAACCATGGAGACCAATGGTGACCAATATGTTTACTCCTATTGTTACAACTGTGGTGGGAAACGCGCATTCACGCACATTACGGGCAATTTGGAAACGCCAAATTAACCTAACCTCCATATCTACATAATCTAACTGTGGGAAGAAACCCATCAAACACAGGGAGAACTCTGACCTTAGGCTGGCAAAGAACCCGGACCATGAAAATGCAAGGCAACACTTCTAGCCACCATGCCGCCAAAGTGAGAAATGTTAGACACCAAACATGACTATACTGTCAAAAATAAAATATATTTTTTAAAAATGTTTAACTGAATCTCCTATGGAAATATAAACTTTCTGAAAGTAATGAGCCAAACTGTAATATAGTGATTTTAACTTATTGTTGTCCCTAGTAATAAATTGGTACCTATGATTTAATTGGGACATTTTATGGTGCTGTTCATGAGTTTACAACTTTTTAATAGTGACTAGCAGTAGCTAATGTTTAAACCCAAGACATACTAATTGCTAAGTATTATCCAACTGAAAATACATCATGTCTATGTGGCTTTGGTTAACTGCTGAAAGGGTGTGCTGCATTCTCAATAGAAGGTTTAATTTAGCCTTCTCAAATGGGGAAACATCATTGTAAAGAAAAACCCAAACATGCCAATCATGTGTACTGGACATGAGATCAGACTAATCATTAGGACGTCCCTAAAATCCATGTCTGTAGTGTATATTCGACATCATGTTGTGCTTACATCATGTATGGAAAATACAGTAAGTTTAATTCCAGGCTTCTAAATGTTGAGACGGTTGCTCACTGATGATGATAATAATACAACACAATATCTGTGGTTAGAAGTTGAGGTTCCTAGTGACTTGAAGATTGTGGGTTCAAATCTCTGCCTAGTGTTAGGCTCTTGAGCAGGACCTCTAAATTTAAACTGCTTCAGGGCTGTAGATCTATTACTGATCTTATGGTCTATAATGGTAGTTAGTCTCACCCAAAACTACACCATATTCCTGAAATGTTATAATGACAGACATTTGGTCACCCAAAGTGGAGTTGTTGTGTGACCCTCCAGAAGCTTTCAAAATTCTTTAAAATCACAATCATAGAAGTGAATGAATACAAATCCTACAGAACTTCGGTAACTGCGATCTGAAGGAAGGTTTTCTATAGAAATTCAATTTTGTTGGAATGGTTCTAGAAATTGAAACCCTAGAGTTTTAAATAAGTTCTGTAGAATATCATAGCAGCAGTTCTATAGTCCTATTGCAGGTCTAGTAGAGATCTATAGAACTGAGAACAGGAATCTCAAAGTATTACTAAATTTCTATTAAGTTCTATAGACATTCTATACAACAGTTTTTGCATGTGTACAATGATATAATAAGTGTACAAATTTGTGCACGATGGATCCTATCCGTCTCATGCCTGGCATTATTAGGATTATGTGAAAAATGTTGTATAGCTCCATCAAACATGGATGCGATGTAAGAGTAAAAGAACGTCATGCTTCCTGAGATGCTTTTCTGCTCACCACGGTTGTAAAGAGTGGTAATTTGAGTTACCATAGCCTTCCTGTCAGTGTGGACCTATCTGACCAGAATCCTATTTGTCATAAAAAAAAAAACACATTGTCACCTGTAGAACTCCTGCATACTGGATGTCCCTGAAACAGCAATTTCCTCCAGTTGGATAATTGCATCAGTGAGCGAGTGCAACAAGTGTTCTTATTGAAACATTCAATGCATTTTTTATAAATATAGTACTGTAGTATGGTTTACTACTGATAACAATAATAAATGAACTATAGATAATCATCTAAGCAAGTTAGTTACATGATACTATGTAAGACTTTTCCTCTTTAATATCACTTTTTCTGCCTAGTATTAAAGCATGTATATAAATCGTATTCATATAAAATGCTGTAGGCCAATCAGTTAAAGGGATAAAAGCTTGACTACGTTCTATATATTCCACCATCTATATATAGTTAACAAATAACAGTCCTTAACATAGCAGCGCAAGACAGACAAATGACAGATGTGTTTGTCTCTTATTTGGAACCGTCTGCGGTTCCAAGTTACATTATTAACATAATTTCAGGTTGAGGTCACAGCTGAGAGTGCTGTTATGCCATGACATATATAATCAACTAAAACACTTGCATAAACTTTAGTAGAAGAACTTTTGTTTCACAGTGAACGCAAGTGTAGATGAACCATTTCCAAGACATCGAGGCAAAATTAAGAGCAGCTTGTGCTCCGCATGTTTGAAATTAAAGTGTATGGAACGTTTGAATGATCATGCGAGGCCAATAAATAACCAAGCACCAGATATTTCCCCCCTCTTTAATAAATAAAATTTTACATGTATTTATCATATCTCTCAACAGATGGTTCAAACTGATAGGGCAGACCTAGTGCTTATGTGAAACAGCTGGTTCTATTGCTCTAATACAGTAATTGTTTCAGGATGGTGCTTAAAATAGCATTTAAACATATGAGAAAGTACAACAAAAAAAAAACATGCAGAGTCATGGCTGAAGTCCAAGCTGCATTGCAGATTTCCAGCGTTCTGTAGTGGCCTTGGGTAAGGAGTGAAGGATTTAAGAGGGACGGCAGTTATTCTATTACTGGTAGCATTTAAGGGAAGAGTGGAGAAAGAGAACAGATCCACTCTCTTATATCCGCTGAATCTTTTCATTTGTTTCAGCCAGCCTGCCATTTGATTCAGCTCCTTGGCCCTTCAAAACGTTTAAACAATCAAACATGGACAGTTTTCCAGCTGGGCTTGACTAGGTCGGATATGTTTGACCCGCCATGTTTGTTGTATTGTCTTTTGCTTCTTAAGTGTGAAAGATGGCTTCACTGTCCATCACATGCTTGCTGAATGACTGGATTGCACATGACTCTCATCCTTCGTTTCGCAGGTCCCACAAAATTGTCATTTTCGACTGAGCCTGACTGGGATACATGGATGGCCCAGTCACTAAACACTCACCTATGGACACTACCACCAGGATTGGCTCCAATGGGTGAATGCTGGTAAAACTCATCCAGGCATTGCACATGGATGCCCTCTGTCAGATCCAAGTAGCACTTGGTTTGATCAGGGACATCAAACTGGATGGCATACCCAGGACCTTATGGCAAACCCACAGATCTGGGAATGTCTGGGAAACTTGGATTAGAGTTACTGCTCCAACAATTTAAGAGGTGCCGGGTTAAGGAATTGTGGGGCTGGTTAGAAGGCAAAATAGAAAAATTTTAACCATTTTAACCTCATAGAGCTATGTCAGGCACATCCAACTAGCTGAAGACTCTGGATTAGACCCAGGACCAGCTGGACTGATTATATCACACAAATGTTTTGGGAACATCTCCCAGGAGAACCTTGAATCTTCTTGTCTTCTTCTTGTTCACAGGAGATCTCTGGCTTAAGTGAAGCATAGTGGCTCAGTGGCTAATGGTTAGTACAAACACCTCCAGGGTTGGGGTTCTGAACCTCCCCTCCAACCTATGCATGTGAAGTTTCCTCCAGGTTCTCGAGGTAGGGCGATGCTGTGACTGGCTGGACAGACTGGTTTCGGTCCTCCAATTTTTGAAACGTAAAGATATAATTGAAAGAGCGAGTTCTGACCAATGCACAGACAAACCTTGTTCTTTATTTATGTAGATATACAGTATATGCTGTAGATGGATTGGCATCACGCCAGAGCCAAGTCACTACTAACTCGACTCCCTCCGCGCCACTAGATGTCGCTGCGGTCCCAAATTTTACAGCATTTCCCCCTTTTTGCTTTCCCAGGTCTATTACGCAAATGGGTGTGTTTTTGTGGACCTGCTATTTAATCCGCAGCATACACGCGCCCCGCAAGCGCGAGCTGCTCAGTCCGTGCGCATGAGGCGGCCGTTAAACGGTCCTGCATTGGCACGCGAATACACGAAGAATACGGAAGAATACATCACCACCTCCGCATCAACAAGGGATAATTTTATTTCTTAAGGCAGAGAGTGTACGCGTGTGTGAGCAACATCGGGGGAGAAAGTCTTAGAAAAGTCGTGTGTGTTTTATTTCTTAAAAAAAAAAAAAGAAAAGGGTATAGATATATTCGCTCGCGCGCATGGAGAAGAGTCACGCGCTAAAATTCAAAAATTCAAATCCGGCTCACGCGCAAGCGAGCTTCGGATGCTGACATTGTAAACGTCCTTTCTATTTCTATAAGCGTGTGTGTGTGTGTGTGAGAGTGTGTGTGTGAGAGAGAGAGAGAGAGAGTGAGTGTGAGTGTGTGTGTGAACTCGTATCCGTGTTTCCCGGTGTAATGTGTGTGTCTTAACGTCAGTTTAACAAAACAGCCAGGTTAGCATTAGCACTTTATATTCTTTGCCAGAATGCTAGCCTGCTAGCTAAGTGACAAAGTTAAACTCCAATTCTCTATCTCTCTCTTTTTTTAATGGTTTATATACCCGTAAAGAGCGTGTTAGCTTAGCATTCCAGCTAGCTGGCTGTAGTGTCAGGAAACTAGGAAGTCGCCTTGGCTGAAACCATCCTGTCTCTCAAGATGCTGTGTAATATATTTTCCTGAAGCTTGTGCCGGGTTTGTAAACACACCAGTCCACCATGGGATCATCACCAGTGCACCGGACATTAAGGATGAACTTGCTGGTAGTGATGATTATGATGATGATGATGGTCTCGGTGCATGGGAGTTCCTCTCACGCATCCCACGAGAACCCGAGCACTGATGTTAAGAACCCAGATCATGGAGCGGGTCATCAGAGGAATTACACCAAGAAGGCTTTCCCAGTGTTGTCTTTTGACTATGAAAAGGTTGAATATTATTTCATCATATTCCTCTGGATCCTTCTGGCGTCCCTGATGAAGCTAGGTAAGTTTGGTTTTTACTCTGTAGCTGTTTATAAATGACACAGTTTGTATTTTATTCCTAGTGAGCATTCGGTCCTGTCCAGGATCCTGGTGAATCTGCAGAAGTTTGATGTTTAAGGCAGGAATCCGCCATCTGTCATGTTCAACTTTTTACACACAGTGGAAACCCACATTCGAGACACTAATCTGAGCTTGGGTTCAAACCTCTCTCAGACAAAAATCCTAAGGGTACTTTCCCCACCATGGGTCAAGGCATAGATCTTGGTGTGCTCGCCTCCAAATTTTGGTAGCGTTTGCGTAGTGTGAACACTCCAGTAGTCAGCTTAACCTGCCGGCATTACTGTCAGCACGAAAGTAGTCTACTACATCCAAAAACAACAAATACGTATGACTGTTAACACAGTATTTTGATTTATTTATGTATATCTTTTTGGCAGCCCGGTGGTGTAGTGCACCTCCAGGGTCCGGGTTCGATTCCCGGCCAGCCTCGATTTCCCCGTCTCTGTGTGCATGGAGTTTGCGTGTTCTCCCCGTGCTTGGTGGATTTCCTCCCACAGTCCAAAGATATACAGGTTAGGCTAATTGGCGTTCCCAAATTGCCCGTAGTGTGTGTGTGTGCCCTGCGATGGATTGGCACCCTGTCCAGGGTGTACCCTGCCTTGTGCCCTAAGCCTCCTGAAAATTAAGACCTAAGCACTCTTTGGTGTACAAAGATGGCAATGTTTGTCAGAGCACGTAACCCTTAAAAATCTGAGCATTTTAGACATTTCTTGCATTACTATGTTTTTATATCCAGTATATATGCTGATGGTTATGTTCTACTGGACAGATTTTTTTAAAAGGATTGGCAAATATACTTGGGTCAGCATGGATATAATATGCATGGATCAGCGTTCCACCCTTGTACTTTTCCATGGCACGGATCAAATATGAAAGCCAGCTGTACCTGAACATGGGCCTAGTAGCTTAGTACGAGACATCAACATGGTCTTTGTCCTCCAAAATGTCTGTATGCATGCAGTACGCGTCAATCTCTGCCTCTGAACTACACAGCCATAAATTAAGTAGGCAGGCACTCGAGAAGGTCACTCCTGACCGATTTACATTAATGGCGTTTGGCAGACGACCTTTTTCAGAGCGACTAACGTTTATCTGATTATACATCTGAGCGGTTGAGGCTCAAGGGCCCAGTAGTTTGTTGCAACCTATTGGTGCTGAGGTTTGAACCCATGACCCTCTGATACATAGTCCTTAAAGTTTTTTAACCACTGAGCTACTCCTGGCCTGGTTAAGAAGGAGGATCAATAGTACCCGGCCACGGTCTGCGTGCACGCAATCATGCTTACTGTGAGAGCAGCCTAAGAGGTTAGGGAAATAACACACAATACTTTGTGCTGTTATAGAATAATAACGCACATCTGAGGCGGTGTGTTGAAGCGACATGTGCACATGGTTTGGCGCTAACCTTTCTGAAGTGGGGTATTTCCATACAGGGTTCGTAGACAGTAATGTATTTAACAACTATACATTACAGAAAAAGTTTCATCTGACCGGTTTGTAGTTAGATTAAATTTTGTGGAATGTTCAAGTTGGTTCCTGTTTATACTTATGTCAAAGCTATGCTAAACAATCATTCCCTTTACATGACTCTTTCTTTCTTATCTCTTTAACTTCTTAAAAACATGGCTTGTCATTTTATTAAGGAACCAGAAAATTTAATCTCTTCCTTTTTCTAAACTTCCCAATACTGATAAAACTTCACAAACAAACATGGCGCTTACAAAGTGCTTACAATCAAGACGACTTCCGTGAATGTTAAATTATCTCATAAAAACACTATTTATTATGAGTTTTACTTTTTTTGTTCAACTCCCTGTATTCTGAGTTGTAGATCAAAAGTTTTCTCTTTCAAAATGAAAACCTCTTGTGGTGGAATTATAATCCAGATCAATATTCTGCGTTGTAACGTTAAAGCTACATTTATTTTAACGATCACATGCTGTACTGTTTCCTTTACAAGTTAACCCAGGTCTCAAAGCTCCACAAAAATTTGTTTTATCAATCTTCAGATAATGCATTTTTAAAAAATAAAAGACTTTAAACTCCCACTGTTTTGCTCCTCCTCCAAATGCGCCATTTCAGTATCTCTGTAAATGTCATGCCCCCTCCAAAGAACAGCAGAGCCGAGCAACAAACTAGAGGAAGGGGCTCTTCTTATATGACATCACATAAGGAGAAAAATTTTATTGGCTTTTATTTTTTTTATTGTTAAAATGACCAAATATTAATATTGAGCTTCTCAAGATCACCTTTTAATCATAATTTTATTTTTTCTGGAAGGCGTCTTTAGTGTTCTGACTTGTAGAAGTTTTAAAGATGGAGCATGTTTTATTTTTGAACTATATGGCAAATGTGTGTTTTTTTTTATAATTCTCTCACTCATTTGAAGGCGGAGAAAAAAGAAGAAGCTGTTGAAGGAGCAAGTGTTTCTAGCTGCGATTACGTAGGTGATAACAGGAACTGACTTGTAGAACTTGCAGACGTTCCACATACAGTATATACAGTGGTGTGAAAAACTATTTGCCCCCCTCCTGATTTCTTATTCTTTTGCATGTTTGTCACACAA
>JAQMYI010000019.1:4642189-4653999 GCA_030014275.1 Clariallabes melas
AAAAAAAAAAAAAAAAAAAAAAAAAAAAAAATGAATGTCTGTGTAGGCAGGTGTGTTTTTTTTTTTTTTTTTTGTCCTTTTCCCTCTCCCTACTTTCTGACTCCCAAAACTAGTGTAAGTGCTGGTTGAACAATTTTTCCGGACCCTATGGATTTTCATCTCAACATTTTCCTTACAGTCTGTTGCAAGTCAGATGCATGGTACAATCTGTGCTCTGTAAGATCTCCTTCGATTGAAATGATTTATGTAGCCATGCGCGAGGAACACAGTCTTGTGATTATGTTCATCTTCTTGAGCTGGGAAAAGGTTAGATCAGTTACCCTGATATGAAAATGTGAGGGCACTTTACAGAGCACACCATGTCTGAAACCGTATTACACGATAAACGAGATCCGCTGATCGAAACGACCTTTGTCGCTAATCTCCGTGTGGAAAATCGCTTCCTTTTGTTCTCGTCATATATTATTGAAAAGGTAAATTCATCTTTAAACATGGCGCTTTTTCTAACAGGATACAAAAGTAATCGCTACTGTGTCGTGCTGAACAGCCTGATGGAATTATTCTTAATCTCTACCCATGTTCCAGACATTTTAAAATAACTATTATTGTTTATATATATTGACAAGGGCAAACTGAGACTCTGAGACTCGTTCAAGGCAAACTAAGACTCACAGAACTGTGATTAGACACTTCGCCGCAGTAAAACATTTGAATGATGCAAACGTCTTAAAGAAGACCGTACGTCTGTAAATGTCGATCCCAGCCGAGGTCGCTCGGAGCCCAGATACTTATGTATGTTATGACACTTGTAGTTGAGCTCTTGTGCATCCTACTTCATTCCCCTGTGCCTAATTGAATAAATTGGACATAATTTGGAAAGGCGCACACCTGTCTATATGGATAATTTTGGAAAAACAATATATGTTTGTTTGCAGAAGCATGGAAAGAAATTATGTTATGGGTTTAACAAATACTTGTATTTGTTAAACACATTATCATGAGGTAGGTGAATTATTATTTTTTTTTGTCCATGATGGTACATGTCAAGAAGCCTTGGCGTGTTACTACATGCTCATAGATATCCGCTTCCTGGCCGGAACAAAGGGTCGCTATTTCAAAAGGGTCAAATTATTCGGCTGCGTCAAGCAAAGAAAACAACTAAGGAGATTTGACGTTAGCGGAACCATGTTTAAAAACCCTTCAATGTTTGGTGAAGTTGCATGGGAATGTATGTGAAAGTAGTCATCAGAAAAATTACCTTCCAATTTGCTAGGGAGCATAAAGACTGGACTGCGAAGCAGGGTAAGAAGGAAAGCACAAGGAACTCAGCAACCTCATGTGGCAATCAAATGAAGTCAGCTGATGACCTGAATGTATTGAATGACCAGGTTATAACATCAATAGAGTTTGTCTTCCCTGATGGTGCAGGCATATTCCAGGACTCAATTTGTGAAAGAGTGATTCTGGGAGCATGAGAAATCATTTTTACACATGACATGACCCGGCCACCATATTGTCTGCTGCAATCAAAGCTGAAGGTGATTGAATGACATCTTAGAGTGTGTGACTTTGTTTTTGTCCAGGCAGAGTATTAAAAAAAATAATGTCGGGCATATGTACAGTTCTGTTTGTCCTTCTGCTAAGCATGAAGGCTGTGTCTGTTTGCCTAAATGAGTTGTTTACCAGGACATCAGGGATGACCGGTGATTTCTAAAGAACAGGTAATTGCATGTTAAAAAAAAAATAAAAAAAAAACAGAGCCCGGGTGAAGATGGAAAACGGACCAATTTGATTTTCCACAGCATGATCTCTTCACTAATATTACTCTCTTCATTTAATTTAATATTGCTTTCCTTTATCCGCTCTCTCTCTCTCTGTATAGTCTGACTCACTGCCAGCTCTGCAGTTAAATCCATCTTTCCATCTTTGTGTCTTGTTTTAATCTCTAGATCTGTCAGTGTCTCACTGTCCAACTCTATCTCTGTCGCTTTCGGTATCACTCTGTTTTACACGGTGTGTCTCTCTTCATGTCTCTTTGACCTTCCCCATCTCTCTCCCTCTCTCTGTTGGTATCTTGCAATGTGTTTCTGTCTCTTACTATCTCTCTCTCTTTCTCTGTCTCCCTTCTCATGCCTCTCTTCTCTCATGGTGTCTTAGTGAGCCGAGGATGACAAATGACCGAAATCCGTCCACCTGTGCTCGGTTTTAGTCGTGCATTCAGCTCAGCTGCTGCCTGCCAGTGTTATTTACGGGTCACAGCGTCATATGTCCATTTTAATACTCCACCTCCTCTTTGGTGAAAGAGCCGCAAATATGTTTGTGAAAAACATTTTAAAGCCATCAAGGGAGGGATCAATCACTGTGAATCACCTCAGCATCTGGGTTTGCTGCATGCTTTGCAGTTTCAGTCGAACTGGTTCCTCCTGATACTGCAGAGGAACACTAACTAACCCAGACGCTGTCCGACAGTCCTTCCTGGCTGGGAATTTTTTGCTGACTCATCCTGAACGAAATCCTTTATTTTGAGTAAATGACTTTATCCAGCCGCACCTACACGCACACACTCCCCTCTGCTTGTATTTCAGCCACAGCAGGAGTTTATAGAGAATAGCCAGGTAATAGTTTGACGGACAGGTTGAAAGAGCGAATAGATTCCTACAGAGACGCCTTTTCACCACAGCTTTTGCCTGGCTCGCTTCTGTCTGGTGAATTCCTGTAGCCTATCCCATGCATGCAGGTACTCCGAGCACCTTATCAAGACCTCGCCACGGACCGGTGGAGGTGATAAGCCTGTCTGCTTTTCCTCCAAGCACTGCTGCGGAGCGCTTGATGAGTCACTTTTTCTTTTTTTTCACCCCTTTGTCGCACCCAAGTGGGCAACTCTTCTTTCTAAGTTGAAAAGCAATGCTTAATGGGTAATTTCAATTGAATTGAATTGAATTTTATTTGTATAGCGCTTTTATCAATTGTCATTGTCGCAAAGCAGCTTTACACAATCAAAAGAATTATTTAAATTTGTATGGAATGTGGCATCTCAGAGATTTGGTCTCAGGCTGCAGTCACGATCAGAGTGCATTCTCACTTTGGTCATGTTGTCCATCCAATTTTCTTCCCCTCAGCCACATCTGTAAAAGCAGATTACAGCAGTTTTTTTTTTTTCTTTTTATGAAGGAAATTGCGCCGGTGTCATTTTTTTAAAGCTCTCACAGTGGTTATTTACGTGTGAAAGGCTCGAAACAGACGAAGTCTCATCAGAGCAGCCGAACATTATGCTAGAAAAACATGAGCAGCTAATTAGACATGGATGGTGGTGAAGTTCCCAAAGGTTCCTGTTATAGACATGCGTTATCAGGCGACAGCCGAATATATTGGATCTAAATTCTTATAAATATCACAAGTTATGAAGTTTAAAAAGTTTTAGTCAGAACCGCCTTGAACATGAACGACTTTCAGTCTGTCGTCAAACCGAAATCGAGAAAGCGGCATGACTGGCGATTTTACTTCTTCACTTTAGAGGGTGTGTGCATGTTGTGTATATTTTTGAAGTCTTGGACTTCGTCACTGCAGGTTGCCACATACTTCCTTTAATTTGGCGCAGTACAAAAGCACTGTTCTGAGGAGATCGTGACTGAACCGACCACAAGGATTGTTTTTTTTTTGTTTTGTTTTGTTTTTGCTTGTTTTGGAAAGGACAGACATGACCTAAAAAAAAAAAAGTAACTTGATGTTTTTATTTTATGATGTCGTCTGATCTTCCCTCGATAAATCCAGATAATCAGTGTTTAACATTATACTTAACATAAAATTTGGTTTTTATATAGGATACACATGGTTTTGGCTGCAGGTCTATTCTCAGTGTTGTTCAAGTCATAAACTTAAAATTAGCATTAAATCATTATTCACTGGTCTGAAAAGCCATTCACATACTCTACTTGTGCAGTTGTTTTTGCAGTTGTAGTCACAGAAGATGGGTTTAAAATTGTCTCAGACTTGGCACGTGATTTTAACAAGCTACTAATAATAAATAACTAGTTGAACTTGTATTTTAGTTTGTACAAGGAGAAAATCGAGTAGTGTGCCAAGTAGGGCTGCACGACTCGATTAACACGTATTGCATCGCTATTTAACCTGCGAAATTTAGCTTTTAAATGCAACATTTTGTATTCAAATGTACGAGAGTGAGTCAAAAATTATCCGCACTCCATATATGTTAAAACTACTTCTGTCTGTCGGTCTCATCAGCGCTTTTTGTTCAAGGCTCTACTGTCTTACCAGGTGTGAATGTGTTACTTGTAACTGCGGTGTGAACAAAAAAAAGAACGGATCACTTGTGATTTGCATGAAAGAAGACTAATATATAAATTCCAGAATGTGTATATTATGTATAATAAATTGCAGCACTAGTGCCATGTTTACATCACTAAATATCTTGGAGGCATAAGACGCATGGCTGTTCTCTTATACCATGAGTGTTGATTCATGATGTTGTTTGTAACAGCAGCTCTGACAGTAGTGCTGGCTGTAGTTCGTACATTTTCATACAAATACTAAAGGTTAATTTTGGATCTTTTTATTTATTGTTGATTTGATTTATTACTTAGAAATTGTACAAGCCTTGTATGCCCTGTTGTATTAATAAAATAAAAATAAACCTAAACATCAAATGTAATTTAAAACAGAACTGCTGATGGGTTTTTAACTTTTAAAATGAGTACGCTAGAAAACCAAATAATCGCCTTTGGTGGTTTCTTCAAAATTAAGTAAACAGGTTTACATAAAATATCATTAGTGACATACGGCAACAGCAGCATACTTTGCAAGTGCATTTACATTGCAAATTGTGTGCGGCAAGTAAGATGACCTAAGCACATTCAAAAACTAAAGACGAGAGTCCTGGCGTAGCACATTATATAATGGTGAGCTAGAATTAGGAAAAGGGGGGGACACACACACATGATTAAAGTAAATTCTTTAGCCATATATATATATATATATATATATTTTTTTTTTTATATACGCAGTTGTGTGTACGCAGTTGTGTGTCCACAGTTTGGGGAAGAACCAAATGCGGAGGTAATTGTCGGGTGTGTACATGCCTTTGGGCATATAGTGCAATTACACCTAAAAGGATAATATTTTCATAGAAAGGAGGGTCCCTGCTGTTATTTCAGTACTGGGAAATAATTCTGAAGTAGAATTAATAGACGTGTCCGTGCAGGGACATTTTCAATGCGGTCATGCCTGGGTGCATTCGGATTCCCTTTCTCTGTTCTGTTATCTCGGCTTTGCTGGTTAAGATGAGCTGCTAGTCTTTCAGGTGTCTCAGGCACAAGTCGCTGCTAGGATAGGACAAACATATGCTCCTGCACATGAAATCACACCGGTGATCATCAATATTTTGCTACAGGTGGTAAAAAGTGTTGCATCAACACCTTGATGAATTGGTCAAAACAAATCCACCCCTCACTATTGGATCTGTGGTAAGAGCTTTTGCAGAGCCTCATATTAGGCACGCGGCACATACACAGATCCAAAAAAATTTTTTTTTATTTTTTTATTTTCAGTTTTTGGAAGGAGTCTCGAATGCCAGTGCTTTGTATGTTAAAAGTAAAGCTGCATGCGAGTGTTGCCTAAAATCAAGATGTTCATGGTTCCTTAATATTGTTGTTGTTTTTTTTTCGTTTGTTTTTATAGCTTCTATGTAAGAGGTAGAGTAGTAAGGGAACCATTATTTATAGCTGCAAAAACATACGAGATAAGAAACTTGTTTTGTGAATGTTCTATAACTATGAATGAATAAAAGTTAAACAGCTGGGATATAAGATGAGTAATGCACCAAGGGAGGTTAAAACTTTATCGTGTCAATCAACTAATAGCTAAATTTATTTTCCTGTATATCGCCACTTCTCTTTAAAAATAAATTTTTTCTTTCTTTCTTTTTTTTAACACCAGTTTCTATGGTGACGGTAGTCAGCCAGCTTATCTATTTAGTAGTTGGGCTTCCTCACCCCCCCATAACAGTCAATGCCATGTTTTAATACTTGAATTGTACATTGCTATTAAGCTGGTTTTGTGCAAATTCTAACACGTGATGCACGTGACGTTCTGATAAAAAGTTGGTTGAGTCTCTAGATTCTAGACATTTTCCTGACAGGATTGCAGTAAAAGTCCCAATGATTAATCACCCAGTCATATTTTTAAGGACTGGCTTTATCCTAAAAACTAGCTCACTTACACTAGTTTACTGATCGATTATTACAATTTTAGCAGATTGAACAGAAAAAAAGTAAACAATCTCTCACCATGACTGTCGAGAAGCCCCTCATTTGAAACATGGCTTGTGTTAATGACCTGGTGTTAATCAAGTGTTCTCAGTGGGTGTTAGTGTTGCCAAGGGGATAACATGTCAGACGAGTCTCTGCTCATCGCCTCTGGAATGCGGCTGCCCTGTACATCAGTTTGAAACCTTTTGCATGTTTCCCTGTGTGCTGCCTTCAGACAGTCTTTTAATTTCTTTGGTGCTGCGAACCAAATGGGATTGACCTGGATTTAATACGACTGCTTGGTAGGCGTTCTGCAGACCGCACCATCTCTGTGTAGTGATGGGACACGGCAGCCTGAAACATCCTGATGTGTTTTCTACAGTAGACCACAGATAATCTTAAATTGAGGAGTAAGTCCAGGTAACGTGAAGGGAATTCAACAGCACCTCTGCGTCCTATCCAACATCGTGGCGGTTTTATGAAATAAATTAAATACACTGATACATGTGGTGGTGTTTCTATCTGCATGTGTGCTTGATTTAAACGCTGAATTTTTAAAATTTATTTATTTATTTATTAAAATACACAGTACTGTGCAAAAGTCTTGAGCCATCTGTCATTTCTTTATACTAAATTAAATGGTGCAGATTAAATTGACTAACAAAACTTTTACTGCAACAGGCTGCAAAGTGCCTAACGATTTACAATATACAAATTGGTTGTTTATGAAACAATCTCAGCAGCAACTTCGTTTTGTGCAGAGTGAATCGAATCAAACCAACCATAAAGTTAATAAACCAAAGGAAGTGATTTATTTATTTTTTCATTGATCTTGTATAAGGTTTTAAATAAGGACGAAATTGACCAGTATGAGAAAGCATTGGGGTAAGTGACCAAGGACATGCAAAAGGAGAGATATTGAGCCTGTTCTTTTCTCCAAGGACAGACTCATAATTTATTGCACCAAACACAATTTTAAAATGCTATAGATTTTTTTTTACGCGACTTGTTTGCATTTGAAAGTAAAATGAATTTAGTGCTGACTAAATTGACTTTTTTACATTTATTTAAGTAAGTAAATCTGACTGACACATTCATTAAGAGCCAAAGATCATTACAAAACTAATTAAGATGTCCGTGGTTTCCTGCTTCTTTTTTTCAGAAGTTAAAAATGGCTGCTGTTGCCATGTTTCTGTTCCCTGTGAATTGTCATGCGTGTGTGTATGTGCGTGTCGAGCTTTCTGCTATGAATTGTACCAGTGAGATTCAGAAATCCGTGTAAAGGTCCATGTTCTGGGTGATGGCACAATTTTCCTCTCATGGCAATAATTAGGTTGACAGATGTGTAATTACTGCCTACACGCTTCCAGTGTCTCATTCTCAGTTCTTTTGCTTCTTTTCTCCTTTCTTGAATTTTTTTAAGTGCTTTTTTTTCTTTTTTTTTTAAACAGAAACTTTGATTTGGTATGAATAGATGTATTTGCTCTTGCTACTTTAAAAATCATTTACAGGCCATCATTATAATGGAATGCAATACGCTTTAGTTAAGTCATAATTTTTGATAATTCAAATGATTATGCTATTTATTGTATCACTTTTTTAGAAGAGCAGTTTGGCTTGGTTTGTGATATTTTAACCTTTTCACATAAGGGCTCATGTTGCAAACAGAATTACAGGATTGCTGTCTTCTGAAAAATGCATGGCCTTTAAATTTGACTACTTTAAAACAAACTTTCTTAACCGTGATATTTACTGTTTTTCCCCCCAGGATTTCATTTGATCCCACGGCTGTCCTCGATCGTTCCAGAGAGTTGTCTACTAATCGTGGTGGGTCTCGTACTGGGCGGGTTCATTAAGCTCATTGGCGAGACCCCTCCTGTACTCCAAACCGAGCTCTTCTTCCTCTGTCTCCTCCCTCCAATCATCTTGGATGCTGGCTACTTCTTACCCATAAGGCCCTTCATGGAGAACCTGGGCACCATCCTGATGTTCGCCGTTGTGGGCACTCTGTGGAACTCCTTCTTCATTGGTGGCATGCTGTACGGCGTGTGTCAGATCGAGGGGACATACTTGAGCACAGTCGACCTACTGCCCTGTCTGCTTTTCGGCGCCATTATTTCCGCCGTGGATCCTGTAGCCGTCTTGGCGGTGTTCGAGGAGATTCACATCAACGACCTTCTGCACATCCTGGTGTTCGGGGAGTCGCTGCTAAACGATGCAGTCACAGTGGTGAGTACCTCAAGGTTCACTCATGGGACCCCTGCATTTGTAAAAGTATTATTTTCGGGGGGCATAGGGTTGCATATTTGTCACACTTGTATGATTGAGATCATCAACCAAATTGTAAATCAGCTGTTCAAACGTAGCTTTTTATGTGGAGGGGGGAGTAATTGCTTCCCAAACCTAATACAGTGGAACCTCGGTTCACAAACTTGGTTCATTCCTAAGTTCTGGTCGTAACCCAATTTGGTCGTAGACAGATTAGTTATACTTTGTTAAGCAGGTTCTGTTTAAATAATTTCTTGATTCAACAGGTCTGGAAGTAATCAGGCCTGGGTGTGAAATTTAACTTGGCTTTCCAAAAATCACGCTTCATACATGATTTAGCAAGGGGGAGGTGTAATATTAAAATTTGTTCAATCTCAATCTTTTAACTCAAATCAAACTCAATCATTTAAGTGTGAGACATCAGCAAAAAAGTCAGGAAGTAGCAAATACTTGTTTATAGCACTGTATTTAGGATACAATATTCTGTAACACAGTGGAAAACAATGCTCTAAAAATACATAATCTTCCTTGATGTTGCATTTTCTTTTCCCCCTCAATGTTCACATGCACCCAAAGGCACCTGCCTTTTTTTCAGTGTGATGGTCTCAGTATAACAGAACGTGAATACTGCAATTATTAATCTATTATTAGTGCCCAGTCTTTTAGCATTTTAACACAGAAGCGATTGTACTTTGTCACAGAGCATCACTCTTGGTTGTATATAATAATCGCCCACGCTATCAAACACAGAACATTCAATCTGCTCTCTCTCAAAGATAAACATCATTCAGCTGCCTTAAAACCGTAACCAGGTCTCTGTCCTCAATCTAGATGACATGATCTATTTTGGTTTCACATTTCACTCTGAGACATAAACAGGATCTCTATTCTGTAATAAGCATTTTTTTCCCCTCATTGCCTATTTATCTAGTTTCTTCGTTAAAAAACATGCATGAGTGCAATAGTGAATACAGTTTGCTGTGAGCCCAGTAAGCAGACATATTTTGTGTTTGATTTTCAGGTCTATTTGAGGTGACGGAGAAACACAGACTCATTAATGATATACAAAATCGGCAAATAGGTTGATGAACTGATACATGTGTGGCGGCCGCGTGTCTGTTTGATAAATCTTATTCCTTCTCTTTATTCCCAGTGATCAAGCTTGGATAGTAAATTTTCCTATCTAAGGAAAAAAAAACAACACAGGCTTTCTGAGGCCGCCGCACATATATGAAAGACGCCCTTGCACACTTCGCCGACCTGCATACACACGAATCCGGATATCCTTGCTCGCTTTTGTGCTTGCCCAATGCTGTTGGCTTTTTGCATCCTTGCATGCATGTTTGTTTGTTTTTTTTTCTAGCCTTCATGCATACCTGCCTACTAGTCTACCTGCATTAATGTACATACACTTGAAAACTAGTCTATCACACTTGCCCCTTGTCTACTAGCATCCTTGCCTGCTTGCATACTCGCCTCCTAGCCTAAAAGTCTGCTTTCATTGATGCCCAGTTGGACATGCTTGCTTGTTTGTTTGTTTACTGTCATTCTTGCTGATTAGCATTGTTGTTTACTAGCATCTGTGCATACTTGCTCAAGAGTATTTTAAAAGCACTTCCAAAAACTAAAATATTTTTTTTTGTTTGTTTTTGCACAAGCTTTCTCAAGAATTTACTACCAAAAAAAAAAAAAAGCTGAGCAGCAGTTATGGAGGTAGAAATGTCTCTGCTAATTTGAAATATCTCAGGATAAATAGCCGCTCTTTAAAACAGGGGTAAACAGAAATGCGCACTCTTCACGTTGTGAAATATCACCATAGCACCATTTCCTGTTCTTGGCTGAAAGTAGCACAATCTGATGCAACTCATCCACCTTTATAGCTGGATCTGCTGTGCATCCTGAGATTCTTTTTTTTTAATCATTATTTTGGTAAAGAGTTGTTATTTGAGGTTATTTAAGACCTACGTGTCTTAGTAACAACAGTATTGTTGTAGAATGTAGAAAATAAATCGCTAAATCAAAAGAAAAGAAATTTGCAAGTGATCCCATACTTTTGAGCAGTAGTAAAGGTTCCGATTTGATATAACGATTCTGTAAGTATCATGATTTTGTAAATATCCCGATTCAATTTCATTTTTTTGTAATAATTGAAAGACCCTGGAAAAACCTTGGGAAAAGGTTTACACCTTAGCTTTATTCAGCAGCTTCACATCTGAATTGAACATGAGCATCATTAAATGTAGCCCATTCCTTATAGTTTTCTCACTTATAAAATAACCGCAGTATTTAAATAATACAAACAAACATCAAATACTGTACAAGAATTTACCATTTAACTTGAAATGAAATTCAATAAAAAGCTTTTTTTTTCTGATGAACAGAACATCTCTCCGTCATCCACCATAATTATTATTTCTAAACAAAAATGGCAAATAATTCACCATAATAATTAACCAATAGTTTAGAGTGTACCAGCTGTAGGATTATAATGTTGACATGGTGCTGTTTTATACGTACCGTAGAGTTTGGAGAAAAAGGCAGATTGGAGGCTTTTAACGCACACTATTTTTGATAGGCCTAATGTAATGCCATGTAACTGTTTCTGTTGCACGACTTGAAAGCTTATGTCCAACGGGACTAATCAAGCTGACCTCCAATTCCAGTCACTGGCTGAATGACTGGTTCATCTCTATTAGAAATGTATTTTTTCGTCAGTGTAGCGATACATGAATCGGCACACAGAAGAATCGAGATTCATAACCGAATGGATTTTTATGTGTCCTCTTATCACAATTTTCAGGTTCTGTATCACCTGTTCGAGGAATACACAGAGATGGGCACGGTGACGATGGGAGACGTCTTCCTGGGCATCGTGTCTTTCTTTGTGGTGGCTCTGGGTGGCATCCTGGTCGGCGCCATCTACGGCATCCTGACAGCCTTCACCTCCCGCTTCACCTCCCACACGCGCGTTATTGAGCCACTTTTCGTCTTCGTCTACAGCTACCTGGCGTACCTGTCAGCCGAGGTGTTCCACCTCTCTGGCATCATGGCGTGAGTACCTGAACAGATAAAGTATGAAAAAGCCTTAATCTGTTATTTATCAAGGGGTTTTGCATAAGACTGTATATTTGTGATAATGAAGAATAATGAGCATAATTACATTAAATAAATTCACATACCAGCTAGCTAGACATAACTCAAACTAGGGCTGGGCGATATGGCTGAAAACTGTATCACGATATCAGTGTTTCATATCGGTCGATATCGATAATTATTGAT
>JAQMYI010000019.1:4723392-4737364 GCA_030014275.1 Clariallabes melas
TACACCCTGGACAGGGTGCCAATCCATCGCAGGGCACACACTCACACACACACACTCATTTACACAATACGGGCAATTCTGGAACACCAGTTAGCCGAATCTGCAAGTCTTTGAACTGTGGGAGGAAACCCGAGCCCACGGGGAGAACATATGCACTGACCAGATGCGCGGGAATCGACCCCCGAACTGGAGGTGCAAGGCGACAGGGCTAACCACTAAGCCATCGTTCTGTCAAGAAAGATCATATTAACCCAAAATAAAAAAATGTTTACATTGGTGATCTAGAAAAGAAAGGAAGGAAAGAGGGAAAGAAGAAAGATATAATGAATGGGTGAATTAATGAATGCCATCATATGGACACAGAAAGGTGATCTGAGAAAGAAAGAAAGGAAAGAAGAAAGAAAAAAGATGGAAAAAATGTTTACACGTACAGGTAAGTGGCATAGGAAAGAAAGAAAGATCATATTAAGCCAAAATAAAGGGAAAAAAAATGTTTACATACTGTAGAATGAAAGGAAGGAAGGAGAAAAGTAAGAAATGAAGAAACGATAGATTGAATGAATGAATAAAAGATATATAATAACACAGAGAGGTGATTGGAGCAGGAAGAAAGGAAGAAAGAAAAAGAAAAGCTCGTCATATCAACACAGAGATGATCTGGGAAGGAAGGAAGGAAGAAATAAAACATTTACACTGAGGTATTGTGGGAAAAAAAGGAAGAAATATGACTGTTTTCCGCACACTGAAAGGTGATCTGGGGAGGAAGGAAGGGATAAAACAAATCATAGGAAGAAAAGAAGAAAGGAAGAAAACAGGTATAACGTGAGGAAGAAAGAAACAAGGATTCATGATACGGTTTTCCTCAGACTGTAGACTTGTTTGACGTCGTGTGGCACGTGGTCTGATCAGCTGCCACTGAAATCCCTGATTTCTCAGATCAAAGACAAAACTGTGAAATCTGTTATTCGGATCCCTGATCTAGCGTTCGAACGCGCCGTCAGTTCTTCATCCCTGCAGTGCAACTTGTGACACTGTGGTTCGGATTAGACTCTTGTCATACCGTTAGAGTCACACGGAGAGAGAGGTTTGGATTTGCTTCTCAGGAACTCTGTTCGCTCGGCTTCCTCTAAGACGTCTGAGGTCCGGAGCGACTGTAGACCGCGTTGTTTGTTTGCTCAGGCGCTGATGCTCATCCAGCAGGAAGCCTTGTCTTTGGCTCATAGACATCTGCATGTGTGTGTGTGTGTGTGTGTGTGTGTGTGTGTGTGTGTGTGGAGAGAGAGAGAGAGAAATCAGAGCACACCAAACAGGGTCCTGCTGTTCCATGTCTGCATATTAATTCTCCCTAGCGTCAGGAGGAACCAGACACAAGAGCACACACAACTCAGACCAGGTCTAGACCCTTAAAAAAATTTTTTTTTTTAATATACATAAAAAAAATGGACATTTAATCTTTTTCAGCCTGAAACTATGCTAAAATACACTACAAAAGGTAATATTATAAGATGATTGAAGAAGTAGTAATAAATGATAAGAGTAGTGAGTAATAAAAAACATGATTACATTATTAAAGAACTAGTATTATACTTTAATCTTTAAGAATCTTACTTTTTTTTAAAAAAGGGTTTTAATATGTATGCAAAAATCAAAGACACAGAAATGACCAAAACAGCCGTAAGGGTTGTACTTTATATAAAATGAGTGTTGCTGCTTTGTGTAAAAATAGCGCAGGGTAAATGTTCAGTTATTGCAAGGATATACGTGTGGCGTTCAAGTCAAACCGGGACTTATTGATGCTTGT
Source organism: Clariallabes melas (assembly GCA_030014275.1). Classification (NCBI taxonomy): domain Eukaryota; kingdom Metazoa; phylum Chordata; class Actinopteri; order Siluriformes; family Clariidae; genus Clariallabes; species Clariallabes melas. The sequence continues at coordinate 4,725,194 of JAQMYI010000019.1, forward strand.
GCAGAAAAAGAGAACACAGTTATAGATAAAGAATAAAAACTACCTTTATTTCTCTATATAATCCACTGCTAATGTACACTGATGTACTTATCCCAGTGTTTCACCAGTGCTTGGATACCATCATGGTAGAACGTTTTCTCAGGACCGTCTGCTTCACGTCTGAAACAATGGCCTCCCAGGAACTCCTTTAATGGCTCAAACGTGTGGAAATGGCTTATATGGCGAATGGTTAATAAATGATGAAGTTCATTTCTCGGAAATCTCATCCCAAGTCGAAGTTGAACCCCCTCCTTGTGATATCTCATTTTCCAGAAGATGATCTAAGAACTTCTTAAGGAGTCTTAAGTTTAAAAGTCTCTGCAGGTCACATTATGAGCTGGCTTTGGTGATTGCGCCAAAGGTCCAGTAGTGCTTGGACCCTTTTTGTGTTTCTTTAATATAACACAATAACAAATCTCCTGGCTATGTTTCGGGCTCGTGTGCATAATTTGTGCTTAAATCTTGTTTATTCAGATGGATAAATGAGGCTTAAAGGAAGCATCAGGTCTTACATACAGTACAGTATTAAATGCTCAGGATTTCCAGCATGTTGTAGAAGTATTATTACAGTTTTTAATCCAAGTATCAATTTAATCCTTTTACATGTAGTCACTTGATAGTACGCCTCAGGTTGGAAAGCACTAAGTACCACAAGAGGGTAATTTGTGCTTCGTTTCTTTTTCTTTTTTTACTTCTAATTGTTCTAAATGCTTGTTTTGACTGTTGTTTTGTTTTGTCTGTTCCAGTTAGAAAGTAATAACCAGACCAGATTTGTATAGATTGTATTTCACCTACTGAAAAGATTTTTATTTATTACTACCGTTACCTAGGCATAACAACTGTAATAAATGGTGGCATGTTATTTCCACCACTGTAAGGAAAACAAAAAGAAGAAGAAGAAAATGTGTTTTTTAAATGCTTCTGCTGGTTCCGATTCACAGAGCCCACGTCAAGAACCATCAATCTAGACTATGACCGCTCCAAGAAATGTGTTCTTTGGTGTATTGAACTTTTTCGTTTCTTACCCTATTTGCATAGGTCGAGCTTTAGAGGAATGTTTGGAGTCCTTGCCTTTTCTACGAGTCACGCAGAGAAATGCTAAAGAAGTTAGTCGGGTTTCTCTCAGAACCACTGTGGGCTCTCGTCCTGGCCTTGAGCCCAGGAACGCGGCCCACTACTCGGCACCAGTGCTTCTTTTCGCTTCCAGAGCTCCTTGGCATTGAAGTTTGGATTTGTAATGGAGTCGGGAGCCAAAAGTCTGCCTGACCTCGATGGTACACACAACAGTTGTGTAAAAAAAAAAAAAAAAAAAAAAGTCGCCTTCTTTCATCGGCTATCAAATCTCCAGTTGCTGTTTTATTCCTATGTTTTTCATTCCGCTCCAGGCCTGCTTCACCTCCTTCCTCGACCCTAGAGCTTTCTGGGGAAAAAGTGGCGACGTAGCCGAATCACAGTGCGATCGATACTGCAATTTTCTGCCGGGTCAGTGGCTGACACACACAGTCAGAGAGAGAGAGAGAGAGAGAGAGAGAGAGAAGGGTGGGGGCAGCAGTAAGAGGTTATTACAGCTCCAAACCATTGCTGGAGTCAGTCCAATATCTCTGAGGCGATACAGATCCCAGATCAGCTCACTTCAGAATAAGCCCAGAATAACAAGAGAAATCAAGAGAATTTTATTTCATCATTTATCAAAAAGTAATACAAATTTGTATCCATGATGATATAGTATATTTAAATTCATCTAGGAACCTTTAGGAACCTAGGGACCGAGAAGGCCAGTGGTTACCATCGTATTACAGTATATATGGTATAATCATCTGATTATAGTGAGTCTTAGTATTAGGCAAATACAACCTCAGATGAACAACAACAACATGTAACTTTTTCATCATGCCTTTTATTTTGTTATTTATTTAATCAAAAGGAAGCCAAAAATAAAACTGACTTTATCGTTACAGTATGTATACCTTTATCTGTCTTTTACATAGTTTCGGCTCACTCTTTTTTACAACATTGCCTCAGTTTATTGGGCGTTAGGGTCCTGCCACAGCATTTCAATTAGCTTGAGGTCTGGACTTTGACTCGGCCATTCCAAAACCTTGAGTCTTTTATTTTTCCAGCCATTTTCAGATCATTGTCCATTGTCCATGCATGACCAATTTCGACCAAGTTTTAGCTGTCGGACAGATGGCCTCGCGTTTGCCTCTATACGGTAAATCTTTCCCTTTCCAGTGCCATGCATGACAGTGGAGATGAGGTGTTTCTGCTGAAATGCTCTTTGGGTTTTTTTTTTTTACCAAACATGGCGCTGGACATTAAGGCCAAACAACTCCAGTTTTGTCTCATCTGTCCATAGGAACATTGTTCCAGAAGCCTTGTTAAAGGTTTGTTCAGATGCAGTTTTGCGAATCTCAGTTGTGCTTCCATGTTCTTTTTAGACAGAAGAAGCTTTGGCCACCCACCCAAATAACCCGTACTTGTTCGGTCTTCATCCAGTTGTGCTTTAACTTGGCCCGTAGGGTCTGAGATGTAGCTCTTTGTTTTTTTATCGCTCTGAGCATTACTCATTCTGACGTTGGGATGAATGTGCTGGGACGTTCATTCCTGGGAAGATTGGCAGCTGTCTTGAATGCTTTCCGCTTGTGAATTGTCTTTCTCACAGTACAGTAGAACGCTGAACTCCAAATTTTGAGTTTGTAAATGGTTTAACAATTCTTTCCAGATTGATGATAAGACTTTATGTTGCTTATGTCTTTCCCTCTTGGCATTTGTGTTAACACACACCTGAATGCTCCAGACCAAACAACTGCCATAAACGTCTGCTTTTATAGAGGTCCTCACACCTGCTGATGATCAATTAATCAAGGGTTAATGATTAGCAGCACCTGGCTGCAAACTAACCCTCTTAAATCCTGTGGAAGCAGAAAGGAGGTAATTAATATCGTCCACAGTGTTTTAGCTTAATTTTTGTTAAATACATAATAATGAAAAACAAAAGTTATGATGTTGCTGTTTGTGTGATCTTGTATTTGCCTGTAACTGAGACTCGCTCTGTTCACTCGATCACTCGATTGTAGCCATGAAAGCATACTGGAGAAATTCCAGCACATTCACGAAAATGCACCACAATAGCTTGGTGTGCAAATGAGGGGAGAGCAGGGGTGTTTTAAACGTCTTTGGCAGAGCCCCTCATCCATCTGGTACGTTTTCATCTTCGCCACCACTTGCTCTTAAAAATACACCACCAAAAAAATATATAAAACAATAATAGATATGTGAATGTGCTTATTTTGTACAGTATGTGATCTTCATATAATTTGGAGTTACAGTGCTTGTCCACTGCAGTGATGCAGTCTGGTGGATGTACAGTATATCACCAGCTCAATAATGAAACTATTAGAGAATCTTCAGAATTCGCGTGATGAAAGAAATTGATATTAACACAATTAGCTTTGGTTATGTGCTTTCAAAGTCAGAATGTAATCAAGCGCCAAGATTTTCACCTGACGTGGGGATCGAACCCAGGTCGCTGATGTTCTGTAACTTTTTTGCTGCACTCTTCTATCAAAACATCCTCACAAGATTTCATAATGCTAATCCTACATGCCTTGATCACGCTTATTCTACATAATTCAGTCTAGTAGTTGGAAACTTCTTATCACATGTTATACGTTTTTTTAAAACAAGCGAAAAATATAGGTACGATTATTATTAATTCACGATCATGGTGGCAAGATGGCTTAGTAAATAGCACTGTCGCCTTGCACCTCTGGGGTCCGGGTTCGATTCCTGTTCAGGTCCGATTCCCGCCTCGGTTTGCATGGAGTTTGCATGTTCTCCTCGTGCTTGGTGGGTTTCCTCCAGGTACTCCGGTTTCCTCCCACAGTCCAAAGATACAGTATGCAGATTAATTGCCCAAATTGCCGGTAGCGTGTGTGTGTGTGCCCTGTGATGGATTGGCACCCTGTCCAGGGTGTACACCGCCTGGTGCCCCAAGTCTCCAGGCATAGGCTCCAGGCTCACCGCGACCCTGTATACAGAATTAAACAGTATAGACGATGAATAAGTGAGGTCATTCATGATCCTCAATATTAAGTGATATAAAAGTTAAAAAACAACTAGCTTAGCCATGTTTACTGTACCTCTTGAAAACGGCACAGAGAGATTGGCATCCGAGAGAGACCCATCTGAATGTATAAAAAAAAAAAGACTCAAAGGTGAAACGTACTTTAATTAATCTGCTTTAAATGTTTATTTAGTGCACAGGTCTGGCTTAGACAGAAATCAGCCTTAGACCGGCTTCTTCAAACCAAGTCAACAGATCCAATATAATCCTCCTTAATACATTTGTTAACATTTGTTAATCTTATATTTCTGACTTTTTATACTTAAAGCACTGTGTTCTCTGCTCACACTTACTGTATAGCAACTCCTGTATATCAGAGATACATACAGTATTATTATTATCATCATTATTATTATTTGTAGTATTATTGTTGTGCTTAGATTCACCGCCTGTTTAGAAAAACACTTTTTCCATTTCTTCCTTGCTATGCTCACATACGGTGTGTATATTTGCCAAGTCAGATTGACCCCCGAGGGTAGTCTTGTCAAAATCACATCATGATGTTGGCTCCGTTTGTGTCCTCCCCGAATCCTGCCAATTCTGTTCCATTACTCTAAACACACAGCAATTACAGCCTCCCATTCCATTCCTCACTCAGGGAGTTTTTGTTGTTGTTGTTGTTTTTTATTTTTTTTAACGAGAACCACTTCCCTTCTCTGAGTCGGTGTGTTGGCCTCGCTGTGAACTGATATTGCTTTAATCTGATGAATGCTGTTCAGTAGGCAGAGGGAACGGCTCAGCTGTTGAGTGGGAGACAGCAGTAGCGTCATTTATTAGGAAACACCAGTGGAGATTGGAAACCCTGCAGCCAACCTTGGTCTGTCAGATGGTCGTATCTGTCTCTTGGACCTCCTTTCCTTGGTCACAGCAGGTATAAAATCTCCGTAAACGGCTCTCCACTAGCTCGTCCTAAAAAACTGAAGGGAAGCGTTCCAGAAAGAAAGCGTGGAACACGAGCAGAGTGCCAGATCAGATAGCTGAGAGCAGTACTTTTCACACTTGAATCCGCTCACACTGGCTTTGTTTCTGGGCTGTTTTGGAGAAGGGGATGGCACCGGCACACGTTTGTTGCTCTTCAGCTGAGAATCAGAAGCACGCTTTTATATGTTGGATGAACAACATTGAATAGGTAGTGGAACAACATTGAGTGGAGAAGATTTTCACCCCCCCAAATAAAGGTAGGCTTATTAGTAGTAGTAGCCATGCCTGTTCGAACGCGCTTGTCGGATTTAGCGCCAGATAACCATTAGCGAAGAAAATACGTGCGCTATCATGCCTCGCAGTGATGAATGAAATCAGTCAAGCATTTAAACACTTCGAAGTGCAGACTTGTTAATGTGTGTGTTGCATAACTTGTAGGCAGGTTTCTTCTGCATTCACTTCTTAGAGTGTTTAACACCTGCAATGTAGGAGTGAATTGACTTAACACGTATTTTATAGAATTAAAGAAACAATTTAGTGAATTATTATTTTTTATTATTATTAAAATCTCGACCGCAAGCACAATAGATACTTTCTTTACTAATTAATTCTAATTATCTAAAGAAATTTTTTTTGTCTTTTACCGAAAACATTTATTTAAAAAAAAAAAATCAGATTAGATATTCCAATTTAACTGTTTACATGGACGCTGATTTGATAACATGTGTTTACATTCTCAAAGCACTTAATCAGAATATAAAATATGCCAGAAATACAACATAACAAGAAGGGATGATGTCTATGCTCATACTTTCCATCTTTTTTCCAATAAACCCCACTTTATTCATTATTAATAGTTACAAGAATTCAGTCTCATTTATGATTACTTACACTTAAAAATAGTAATTGGCAGCACAGTGGCTTAGTGGTTAGCACTGTTGCCTTGCACCTCTAGGGTCTGGGTTCGATTCCCGCCTCGGGGTCTGTGTGCATAGTGTGGTGGGTTTCCTCTGGGTTCTGTGGTTTTCTCCCACAGTCCAAAATATACAGATTAGGCTAATTGATGTTATCAGTTTGCCTGTTTTTATGTGAGTGTTGACTGGAGGTCCTACAGTACCACAGTCGTAGTATTGTGAATACATACAATGGTCACCACTGGCCTTCACCGTCCCAAGTTGGACTACAGAGGTTCCTTAATGGATGGATGGATGGAAATAGTAGTTGTCTTAGTCTGTTAGCGATGTAATTATTTTTAACTTACTAAATTAAGTGTAACCTAAGCTAAAATATGTAGCTAGATTTAATAGGTTTCATCATTAATCATGTTGTCAAGTTAGCTTGGTGCCTCTTGCTGAAACGCATTTGACCCGAAACAATGGAAGTTTGCACTTGATCATATAGCCTTACACTTAACAGCTATTTTAGCTTTGCTGTAATTATTTTGTTCAAATAACCACTGTTGAAAAGCAACCATTGAGTCTTTCTTTAAGTTGCTTTTGGATTAAAAAAAAAAAAAGGTTTAATATATAAATTCACTGTAATGAAATCCACCTGGTAATAAACAAAATTTCAAGCAGACCTATTATGCTCTATTCAGTTGTTAGCCGTTATTAGACGTTCAGATGGGTGTCCTGTTTGTGTTAACACACCAAAAACACGAGAAAAACAATTCACTGCTTGTTGCACTGTTTGTTCCAGGTTAGTCGTTAATGATTAGCAGTTAACAGTTAAGAACTAAAGGATAACTTTGTATGGTCTTTAGCTCTTAACAGGAGCTAAGTTAGCCATTAGCGGTTAGCGGCTATATTGAGTATGTCATTGTGAATTAACATGTCTTACATATATTATTCCCCTTATTTTGTTTGCCGGAAATGCCTGTTGGAAATGCATGATAAGAGCCAAAACATGGACATTTTCTGTCCCCGTGTTCTGATAGGCCAGGTTTGTACACTTCCACAAAAGGGGTATTCTAGGGCAATTACTTTAAAGTTCCGCACCCTGAAACAGTGCGTTGGAAAAAGGAGAGAAACATTAAAATAATCAAGCATGGCAGCAATTATGAGTAAAAATGAAATAGATAAAATGTATTAACGACTTTTGCAGAAGAGTCTGTTAGATCTGTACATAAGTACACAAGGTTTTCATTGAACAAGACACAACGCGTGAGTCCCCCCCGTCCGCCTCCGCTTTGTACTCTCTGGGTGCGTGCACACATCTGGGGATGTTCTTCTTTGTTAATTTCACTTGTTGCCACATCAGCAAGTTTCACTTAATCGTTGGCCAAAGATTTTTGATCCTGTTTTCTCTTGCTGCTACAAGAGTTAGAAGTTCAGGACTCTGTAATTTAACCATTGCCATATTATCAGCTTGAATGCGCACGTACATCATAACAATGATAGAAGCTATTTTTCACTCGAAGAAGATTGATGACCTCATGGTTACACTACGACGTATGATCAGTATGCTCCAGTATGCATTAGTATAATCATATGATTACATTTTTTCCTTACACTTTTTATATGAAATTGTAATGCAGCCCGAGACCAATTTTCCGAAGCAGAATCAATTGAGGTTGTCTTGATTTAAGCAGTAAGCTCACCTCCCAGACACCCACCACCACCACCACATACCCCTGTTTAAAACACAGGTGTCTTTCTTCCGTCTTGTTCCTTTTGCCTTCGCTCTTCGCTGTTTTCTCCCTCTGCATTATGACAGGGCTGCGGCACAGGTCAGCTGCGCTGCTCTCGGATGCGTGAACGCTGAATGTCAGCTGGGTGACGGCTGCATGGGCAGAGCTTGAGAAGCATGTAAACGTGGCACGGCCGAGTCGCTCAGGCGGGGACTACACTCGAAGTGTGTCTGAGGTTTCTCAACCGTAGTCGGAATAAAAGTGATGGAATAAAGCAATCAAATGCGGAATATATATATATATATAAAGAATCGGGCGCCTTGCGGGTGTGCCGTTATAGGAAAATAATCATAGATCACCCAGTGTGAAGTTCAATTCTTATAGTTTTAAGTTTCTTATAGCAGCATGCCCCAAAATGTATTCTCCTATTATGGTCAGGCATTTTATTTATTACAAAACAATATATTTGTTTATTCTTACTTTTAATACTGTAGAACATCTGCATTATGAAAGGTTTCATATAATGCCAGAACACAGTGACAGGAGCAGGACCGCTAGAAGGAGTTGTGTGCTGTCTGGGTGTGATGAAGAGTCCAGGAGTACTTCAGGACTAGTTGGGGGCTGAAATAATATTTTAAGACAGAAGGGGTGAGCACTGTTGCAATGAACACTGGGAGCCATTCTTCTCTGTCACACACTATAGTGTTTGTTGGGTTTTCCCTATAAAACCAGCACTGGGTGGCTGCGATGAATAACAGCTTGTCCTTTGTGTGGCGTGTTTTGTGAAGTGGAAGTGAAACCCAGCGCCACCTCGTCCTCCATAAAGATCTCCCAGGCAGACAGAAAGGCATTGTGGTCTGGGGATGCACTGACCGAACCAAATGAGGGAGCCACCCGAGGGGGGGGGGATAGGATGTTGAGCAGCACTCACAGGATAATGGGGTTTATGGAGATAGGGGTCACAGGCTTGTACTAGGTCTAGAATAGAACAGTATCTCCTTCTTTCTGTCTTTGGGCATTGATGATGATGATGGTTATGGAGACACTTGGACGACATGAGCACGATCGTTCTGGAGAAGCATGCAGCATTTGTATGGACCAGAGCATGGAGCAGGTTTTCGCGTTACTGTATGTTTGCCATATAATGCTGATATATCTCCAGCTGAGCTCATATCACAAGCCAGAGACACATGTCGCGCGACCCTGCATCGTTAATCTTTGTCTTGCTAACACAATTAGAATTCTCGATTACAGACATAAAATAAAATGACGCACAATGGCGATGGCATTTAGCATGATGGCAAGTTTAGTCATGTTGTTTCTACAATGTAGTCTGAAAGGCTTTTGACAAAGGCATGGGCACTTAAATTGCTTGCATTGTCACTTGGGTCGCCTAACACTGGGTCCTGCTAATCTGCAGTACTGGTTTCAAACAAACAAAAGCCAAGAACATTTACTATGTACATAAGTACTATGGCAAACTATAGTACTGTACAGTAACATACCATCGAATACCATGATGTCGCTGTGGTACGTCAGACATTACCATGGTAGGAACACTGGAACATCAGTGGGTACAATGGTAGTATTATAGTTAACCCAGTGTAAGTATGTATCCAGTGATGTAAACTTTAAAGCACTTTTTGTAAGTCGCTCTGGATAAGAGCGTCTGTCAAATGCCTAAATGTAAATGTAGTCATCTCTCATTTCTTTCAATCAGTCACATCGCCTGTTTGCTTAAAAAGGGTTATTCTGTTATGATGTTTCACTTAAGTAAAGTCACAACTAAAATGAAAAGCCCTGGGATGCCAATATTTTTATATTTTTAAATGAGCTAGCCTCACTGACCTCTTAAGTTCTGTGATGAGGAGCGCTGTGCACGGAATTCCCAAAGTCATTAACGAAATCGAGTTTATCGCTGGCTTAATGAAGGCCAGACCAGTGGTGATCCCGGAGAGGATGCCTACAACCATTTTAAACCTGGACCTGGAGAAACAGACAGACAGAGGAAAGAGAGAAATGAGTCACACTATTGTAATAAAAAAAATGTACATTCAATAATGCTGAAATCTAAGTCAACTAATTTGGGTGCGTCAAGTCGGTTGAGTCAGTCTCACCTGTCTCTGCGGAAAATCCTGGGCAGGTATCTCTTGGGGAACCACATGCCAATGGCACACATAAGAACCCAGAGTATTGCTAATTCATCCAGCATCTGTCCCAGGAAACTCAGGGTAGCATGGAAATAAGTGGAACCAATTCCTGTATAAAGTGAACATAGAGATTCTCTTTAGAACACAATCCAAGCAGGCAGCATATGTAGGACCTATATGGGACACTTTTTTAATCTCTCAAGAAAGCAGAATACATAAAACTACACAGGTAAACACTAGCAGGAATAGTATGACATATACCATATAATTAAATTTATTACATTTTTATTAAATTGATAAAAAAGTGTTATATTCACAATTTTATTGGACCACGTACACTCACCTTGCTTTGCTATAAACAAATAAAAATTTAAAGAAGGTATTTTACTAGGTGTGTTTGAAACAGCAGATTTTCTTTCACTTTTCTTTCAAATGAAGCCATGCCTATTTAGATACTTTTAGTAAATAGCATATGAACAACCCTGAGAAAGCAACACAAACATTCCATGTGTTCACGTCAGCATTTTTGCTTCCAAGCACTGCATTTTACTCTCACAAATAAGACAAATGTTTCCTTAAAATAAAAACAAAATTGCCACTTTAATTTTGGGATGATTACAGCTTTGCTATAATTAGTAAACTTTGCTGTTTGTTACTGTGAGCACTTCCTATACCGTAAAAAATTACAGGAATGTTTCTAAACAAGAAAATAAATAAATGCATGATGAATGTATTAGGTTGGCAATCCCCAGGGAGTGATCGTATTGTGAAAAACTTCCTGATGAGTGAGTCAAATGAATGGTGTTTTCCTGTAAGGTGATGATGTCCTATGGGTTGGGTAGAGCAGAAGTTAAAGTAACCTTCATATAGTATTACAAGACTATGGTACTCAACCCCTACACAAACAGCATGACAAACTCCATTAGCAACTGTTCACACTGTATTGATAAAGTCAACAAAATGACGAATGAGACAAAAAAAAAAAAGAGTTCTCACACGTAGCCTTTCTTAGGTATTTCTCGCCGCCGTAAATGAGGTACAGTATATTCCTTTATTCGTCACATATCCATTATAGCACAGTGAAATTCTTTATTCTTTGCTCATCCCAGGTTTTTTTGGCCTTAATGTTCCTAATATTTTCAGACTAAAAAGTATATTGAGAAGGACAACATCGGGGAGATAAGAAAAAAAGTCAGGAAAGTCATCAATCTTACATTTAAAAATGTATTTTATGGAAACAGAGAACAGGTCAATACGAACTGGTAGATCATTTGATATTTTATACGAAATTGAAAATCTCCAACTCTTCATCTAATAATCAATTTAGTCACACCATATGGAACATGGGAGGATACCAACTTGGGGTGTGTTTGGGCAAATTTTAGAGCAGGCATTTCCAATAAAACTCCTTGCAATAATTTATTGCACCATTCACCGCACCGACAGATCTATAGCAAGTGGTACTGGTCCAAGGCCAGGAAGATAGTGAAGGACCTCAGCTGCCAAAACAAACAGACTTTTGCGATTAGAAAACACATCAGACTCAACCGATTGGACTCAACTTTGTTTTCTTCACACTGTGTTGGAGCACACATTACTCACCACACTGCACATTAGCACTACTGCTCATATGCTGCACATCTCTTGTTTCGTGAACAAATACATGGACAATAACAGTGCTGCTGACACTCATCACTCCATACCTCATGTTCCACACAAACAGCTGCTGTCATACATACATGCCATATCTTACTATACTGCACATTCTGCACACCCTGTTTAACTTGTACATTTTTTATAAAGAATACATGTGCATCCTGTGATAAATTGGGATTCATGCTCTAAGTCTTCTGAGACTCCAGGGCCCCCGGCAACCCTTGGGATAAAGTGGTATAGACGATGAGTGAGATTGACCAACTTTACATAATTTAAACAATAATTTTTTTATTTTAGTTTTTTTTCCTAGTGCAACTTTATAAATTCTCAAAATGTTTAAATGTTAAAATTTACATTTGCCTCGGTGCAAAGTGGTTATCACTGTCGCCTTGCACCTCCAGGGTCCAGGTTCGATTAAACTTACATTTTTATTACATTGATTATTAGATGAAGAGTTGGAGATTTTCAATAAACTTAAAATTTACATTTGCCTCGGTGCAACGTGGTTAACACTGTCGCCTTGCACCTCCAGGGTCCGGGTTCGATTCCTGGCCAGGCTCAATTCCTGTCTCCGTGTGCATGGAGTTTGCATGTTCTCCCCGTGCTTGGTGGGTTTCCTCCGGGTACTCCGGTTTCCCCCCACAGTCCAA
>JAQMYI010000019.1:4792574-4817670 GCA_030014275.1 Clariallabes melas
TCGGTTTCTGTAAATTTAAATCATGTTTTTATTAAGTACTCGGTATCGGTATCGGCGAGTACTGAAATGCAAGTACTTGTACTCGTTTTCCAAAAAAGTGGTATCGGTGCATCCCTAGTTATTACAGTTATTACAGTTGATTTTTTTTACTGTGCAACTTCACCAAGTGTTTAAGTCATCTCCATCCATGAAGTTTTTATAATGTGTTCTTAACCCAGTTCCAGTGATTTCAAATCTCTTTAGTTGTTTTCTTTGCTAGATCCTTCTGAAATGGTGGCTTTTTGTCTTTTTTGGCCAGGCGATATATTAACCGTACTGGATTTTTGAGAGAATTTTGAAATTTTTATAATCTGTATTCTTTAAAAGATTTGCTAATGAGGCAATTAAGGATTTCTGAAAGAATTTTAAAACTTTCCCATAGTAGAAAAACAAAAATATGTTTAAACTCTTTGACTCTAACGTGCCATGATTTGAGAGTTCAAGGCTCATTTTAAAATCATGGTGATCTTAATCATCATGTGTCATATTTGTTTTTTTCAGAACATAACCTGAGGTCGAGCTGTTTGTCATCGCCATACATAAAACAGTGTAAAAAATTCATGCATTTATCAAAAAAAGCTACTAAACTGACAGGATTTGAAAGAATTTTTATAATTAGCGTAATTTTCAAAAATTTTCATTGGTAAAATCTGCTAACAAGGCTAGATAAGGTATTAATCGCTCTGGATTTTTGAGCGAATTTTAATAATAATAATATCTATATATATACTGTATATCATAATCTTATATCCTAAGGACATCTGAGAGAATTTGTCAAATCTCCATAATATTCAAAATCATAACTGCTAACTTTTACTAACAAGGTTATGTAATGCAGCAAAATCGTTCGGGTTTCGGAAAGAATTTTCATCATTTCCATAATATTTAAAATATTCACTGCTAATATTTGCTTACAAGGCTGTAATATCCAAACATGACAGGATGTCTGTGAAACGTTGCGCAATCTCCAAAATATTCCAAATCTTCCCTGCTAACATTTACTAAAAAGATTATATGATATTCTTCACTGATAACAATCACTTACAAGCCTATATGATGTATTACTCATGCAGGAGAATTTTCATAATCAGCATAATAATCAATCGTTTTACTGATAATATTTGCTAATTTATAAATGTACTAAATTAGCAGGATTTTTGACAGAATATTTGTAATCAGTGCACTATTTAAAATATTCATTGCTAATGTTTGCTTCTGCAAGGCTGTTGTATTCTAACCTGATAGGATTTCTGGGAACGTTTTTCTAATCTCCATAATATTGAGAATCTTCTGCGCTAACATGGTTGTATACAGTAATGCACCAAACTGACAAAAAATCGGAGATAATTTTCACAACCGGAATGATATAAAAAAAATCTTCATTTGCTAATATTCAGTAACAAGGTTATATAACGTACTAAAAAGGAATTACAATGTACTGAGAGAATTTTCATCATTATCAGAATATTCAAAATCGTCACTGCTAATGTTTGCTTACGTGATAATGAAGTTCTAACATGACAGGATGTGTGTGTCAGTTGGTCTAATATCAATAGTATTCAGAATTTTCACTGATAATTCGGGTTCCTCCGGGTTGGTTTCTTCACAAAAATCCTTCCATGTCACAATTATGTGCCACTTTCTGTTAAAAAATAAATAAAGTACATTTACGTTTGTGGTGGTAACATGCCAAAATGTGGAAAAGTTCAAGGGTATAAATAGTTTTGCAAGGCACTGTATCCTGTTGTGTTATTTTTTTGAGGACCAAGTACTCAAAAACGCGTGAATGCATCAAGAGACATGGCTTTCCGATCTGTAGATAGACCATCCTCCTTTTATCGCCTGTCCTTTGAACAGAAAAGCCTTTTAAACACATATTTCCTGTATCCAGCCTTCAGCTCAGTGACCTTTAAAGTTAGTGATGTAATTCTTGATGGATCCACAATTGACACTTTGCTCCACGATTAAGAAAACGGATCAGTTACAGGTCAGTTTGCTCAGTGACTGAGGATGTATCATTCAGCATTAAATAGTAAGGTACATAATACCATAGAGCTGTTAAAAGCTTGACGTGTTGGTGTTAATTAATTTTCTCTAATAGCAGCTCTAACTGTAGTTCCGGCTGCAAGTCAAATCACAGGTTTATATAATGTGCTCGTAATAATGTGTTATTTGTTTGTAATTTAGTAACAACTGGTTAGCACTGTCGCCTTGCACCTCCAGGGTCCGGGTTCGATTCCCGGCGAGGCTCGATTCCCGTCTCTGTGTCCACGGAGTTTGCATGTTCTCCCCGTGCTTGATGGGTTTCCTCCCACAGTCTAAAGACCTGCAGATTAGGCTAATTGGCGTTCCCAAATTGCCCTGCGATGGATTGGCACCCTGTCCAGGGTGTACCCCGTCTTGTGCCCTAAGCCCCCTGGGATAGGCTCCAGGCCCCCCGTGATCCTCAATACAGGAAAAAGCGGTGTAGACGATGAGTGAGTAACAACACAATAAAATAATCTAAGATAGTGTAATAATCAGAATATTTTTTTCCAAGCGCATTTGCTTGTTTGAGGGATTTTGGTACAGGAGAAGAGGCAGAAATTTTGGGACAAAATAAATTGTTCAAGACTATAATACACTATAAAAGTTTATAGTCATTAATTGCAGTGTTGAATTATTGTCAGTATTGAATTGTTTAAAAAAAAATGAACAAAAAAAAAAAAACATGTAACTTTTTTCACCGTGCCATTATTTATTTTACAAAAATGAAGCCAAAAAGTAAAAGATGTGGAAAATACTAAGTACCAGCTGATTCAATAGCTTGTAGAACCACCGTTAGCAGCAATAACGTAAAGTAATCGTTTCCTCAATGACTTTCTCTCACATTGTTGTGGAGGAAATTTTGGCCCATTCTTCTTTATAATATTGCTTCAGTTCATTGGGGTTTTTGAGCGTTCGCTTATGTACAGCTCTCTGTAGGTCTGAACACATAATTTCAGTTGGGTTGAGGTCTGGACTTTGACTAGGCCATTCCAAAACCTTGATTCTTTTATTTTCCAGCCATTTACTGGTGTGTTTCGGATGTTGCATGATTTTGACCCTGTCGGACAGATGGCCTTAGATTTCTCTCTGGAATACTCTGGTATATAAAGAAGTTCATGGTCAACTCAATGACTGAAAGGTGCCTAAGTCCTGCCAAAATGATCACTCCTCCACCGCCGTGCTTAACTGTGTGTATGAGGTGTTTCTGCTGAAATGCTGATTGGTTTTTACCAAACATGGCAGTGAGCATTAAGGCCAAACAACTCCACTTTGGTCTTATCTGTCCATAGGAAATGTTTCCAGAAGTTATGTGGAAGGAACCTCAGTCGTGTTTCCTTGCTCTTTTTAGACAGAAGAGGCTTTCTCCTAGCACCATTCCAAACAAACAGTACTTGTTCAATCTTCTTCTAATTGTGCTGTCATGGACTTTAACATTTAACATGCTCTGTGAGAACTCTATGGTCTGGGATGTAGCTTTTATTTTTTTATTTGTCTGAGCATTGGATGGGAAGGACATTCCCTCCTGGGAAGATTTATAACCCTTTCCAAATTGAGATGCAGCAACCTTTGCTTCCCTAAGACCCTCGCTTATGTCTTTCCCTCTTGGCATTGTGTTAACACACAATTGAATGCTCCAGACCAGCAAACTACCAAAACTTCTGCCTTTATAGAGGTCTGCACACAGCTGATAATCAATTAATCAAGGACCATCGATTAGCAGCAATTGGCTGCAACGTACCCTCTTAAATTCCAATGGTAACAATAAGGAGGTACTTTGTATTCCCAAATGTTTTTTCTTTTCT
This sequence comes from Clariallabes melas, assembly GCA_030014275.1. Classification (NCBI taxonomy): domain Eukaryota; kingdom Metazoa; phylum Chordata; class Actinopteri; order Siluriformes; family Clariidae; genus Clariallabes; species Clariallabes melas. Next base: position 4,796,444 of record JAQMYI010000019.1, read on the forward strand.
TTTTGGCTTGATTTTTGTTGAATAAAGTATGGCACAGTGAAAAACGTTATATGTTTTTGTTCATCTGAGATCCGCTACAATCAGATGATTTTTTTTTATAAACGTGACTGTTCAGCACAATTCTTTAATGAAAGCACAATATGCTAGAAATATGAACCAGGGTCTGTCTAGAGTGTTGCTTTTTGTCCCGATTGCAGCTACATACTTATGTAAGATGATTATGGGGTTTTAAATTTACTGGTCAATGTCTTAGAATAACTCCAGGGAAGCCAAGATACACACACAGTGTAGTAGAATGATGCTATTGCGTTCTCAAATAAAGCCTCAGTAATCTTTGGTCCAGTATTGTTTCAGATCAATGCTACATGCATTATGGAAAATGTCACAGCTGTCTAGAAACTGATTTCGATTCTAATTGAATGAATTTCGTTCCTGAGACTACACAAAGTTTTCTCCATTGTTTTTAAATAATAAGTGGTTGATATTGTGAAACAGAGCTTCAATACAGCTTAAGCTTAGAGCTTATCCTTGCTTGTATTCTTCTTTGTGATTTCAATGGACTGATTTTCTCCGGGCAGACTGGAAACAGGAGTATACAGTAGCTATTACAGTATTTCCAATCTAGGGAGTTTTATTCATGGTCATTATATTTTTAGTAGTTTTTCTGGTGCTTTAAATGATTTTACAATAGCCTGTTTCATTAATAACGCATATCGATTGAGCAGGCTTGCATTAATCTGCTCTTTTTGACTTATAAAACATTCTGACTTTAAGCAAGAATAAAATTAAAAGTACGAGGGGAAAAGTGTTAAATGAAATTACTCAACTCTTTGAAAGCTAATTATCATCCTGTATCGATCAGGGACTTCGGGCCATAGCATCTCACTAGATACCTACAGTAAGGCAGTAATTTCATACCAATCATAAAAGTAAAAATAGTGTTATAAAATACATTTTAAATCATCCTGTCAAATATCACTCACACTCTTTCTCTATAATACCCAATCCCGTGCAGGGTCGCAAGAGGCCTTGAACGTATTCCAGGCATTAGGCGGGTTACACCATGGACAGGGGTCAACCTCTGGATTGCAAAAGTTATGACAGTCATGAAAAACAATAGAAGTAAAATAAGATAATAAAAAAAATGCCATCTCTAACCCTAAAAGTAAAACTACCCCAAAACAGAGCTTGAGTGTAAAGCTGAATTTGAATGTCAAATGAATTGAGATGTACACAGGTACTAAACCCATTAAGAGCTTTAACAGTCAATAAAAGTCAAGGTAAATCAATTCTAAATGAAAGAAGCAAAGTGACAATAGTATGTGGAATATGTTCCTTGTTTCTGGCAGCAGAGTTTGGAGCAAGCTAGTCCTGTATATTACATTTAGCTACTTTAAATAATAAAAAAATAGCCAAGCTGAAGCGAAAAATGATTTAACGAGTTCGCTGTATAAAATGTGCTGTGAGATAAAGTCCAACTCATGCTCTGGTCTTGAATAAAAACCCAAGAGTCACATTTGGAAAGTACGATGTCATTTCAAAGGGTGAAATGTTGGTAGTGTAAGAACGATATGTACTAAAGATACAGTTATGTAAAACACTCATGATTCATTCAGAGGTCAATCTAGTCATTCAAAGAACCGCATTGAGTAACACAGACGGCAGTGCTATATCACATAGCTATATATCTGAAAGGGAAATGTTTTTCTCACCACGCATATGGTCATGTCTTTCCCCTGTCGAATCTCTAGGTAATTATCCTCACCTTTGCTGTCATCCACCTTGACCTGTCTGCTATCATTCACACCAGATGCTCTTGACACCCACCAATTGTACTGACATCGCTCTCAGTGAACTTAGAGAATTGATCCTACCACTTACTGTGGAAAGCTTCAGTTCATTCCCTCACACCATTATGGGAATTCTTCAGGGGTCAATTCTTGGTCCGTGCTAGTTCTCACTTTATACTAAATCAATGAACTCAGTGACCGGGTCTCATAGCTCTTGTTCATTAGTTCAGACATCTCTTTAGATTAGTTAGACATCTCTTCCTGGATGATGGAATCATTGAGCAACTCAACCGATAGTTGATAACCATTATCAACCACTTTGGATTCAGTTTAATTGTCAAGTATTATTTATTTGATCAAATTATATAAGAAAATAGGATTCCCATCTCTTTTAACCATACAGTAGAAGTGGCTCAACTGCTTATATAAGTCCTAGTCCCTTTTCTACTTGTGATTACTGTTACTCTCTCTTCTTTTTTTTGCCAGTTGTCATCTACCATACCTTATTGGCAACTACCAGCCTGGGTCATGACCTCTTGAAGTTCTTTTATTTGGTCCCTTTACTAAGGTCACTCTGTCCAGCACGAATTAAATTCCAAAGTCTTTGCACTTTAAGCATACAGGGTTTCTGAACCATATTATCTATGCACCCTGATTCAGAATTACACCTGAATGCCAAGTCATGTTATGAACTTCTGCCCTCTGTCTGAGCTCTATCCTGTGGGAGTTACTCAGGGGCCAGTACATGGTTCACTTCTGTTCTCCTTTCATACTAAATCACTTTGTATAATAATAAGGCCTTGTGATTATCTTCTCACCAAATGCAAGATTTTTTATTATTATTATTATCAAGATCACAAGGCTTCAGTGTTCTGCCTTCTCACTGGAGAAATTAACCTCTGCCGAAGACCGAAGACCTTTCTTCAGGCAGTATCTACTGTAGGATAATATCTTCATTATATTCATTAATTGGCTTTTGTCTTGGTTTTGGTTTGGAATTCATTGAAAATACCTTACCCAGTTTGCATGTATGATTTAAAATGACCTCTTAGGTGCCACCTATGCCACTGTAGTACTTGAACAAGCTATTTGTTGTATGTAATGAATTAACTAATGTACACCGATCAGCTATAACATTAACTCAACATATAATTAGCACATTAATATTGATTAGCATCAATACTGTTTATTGATTATATACAGTACCAGTGAATTGGTGACAGAACCATTGGGCACTCAAGGCTCATTCATGCCATCAGGAACCAAATCACAGCACGTCCAGTCCAGTCCCACATAAAAGCCACTGTCTTATAAATGGCTGAAAAAAGTCAATTCTGGCTACAATAGAAAGGCACCAAACCCCCCAAATCACCCACAACCCCAGTGCAGAGGGCTCAGCATGCAAAGAGCCCAAGACCACTGACCCAGCCTCCAAACTCCCCAGATCCCAATGCGATGGAGCACCCATTGGATCCCAATGCGATGGAGCACCCATTGGATCCCAATGCGATGGAGCACCCATTGGATGTGCCGAATAAACAAGTCCTTTCCACAGGCCTCCCACCACGCAACCCACAGCACTCAAAGGATCTGCTGCCAACATTGTGGTCTTGTGGAGTGTTGCCCCAAGGGCCCAGAGCTGTCTAGGTGGCACTATGTGGAATCGAAAGAATACTGGGCATAAGGTTTTATGTTGTAATGTTATGGCTAATCAGTGTATAATGTGATGGAGTAAGTATATTTGGCACATCACCATTTACCTACTACCCACCAACCATTCATGGCATTTGACAAATGTCCTTATCTCATTTTTGTACATTTTATAAGTAGTAAAGAGCCTTGCTCAAGTGCTCAACAGTAGCAGTTTGGATAAACTAAGGTTTCAACTGATGATCTACCGAGCAGTAGTCCAAGATCTTCACTTCTAAACTACCACTACCCATTACCAGCTGTACAATGACACATTTTAACCAACTTCACATTTTGGTTTTCTTTGGTGCTTATAGATTCAAACCTGAAATCTTTTATAATGGTTGTTTTCTAACGATTTATTTTCCAATTTTTTGGCTATTAAGAGCAGAGATTAGAGCGTGGAGACTGGAGCGTGAAATGGAAAAAGATTTCTTGAACCAACAATAAGTTGATGGAAAAGCAGAGTCTTTCACAATTTCTTTTTCCTAAATTTTGGCACACATACAGTATGCTCATAAATGAAGTAGAAGATTAATGCTAACAAACTTACTGGGCTGTAAATCTAGGCTTTACAGTGTTTTAGGAGTAAATACCGAGACACAAAACACTGAATGAGGCTTTGATCAATGTAAGTGTGTGCAGTAGCGAGAGTTTGAGCATTAGCTTGATTCATTGGTGGGATCTTTGTTGCCAGATGGAGGGAGAAACAGAGGTGTGAAGACATAGACTGGCATTGGGGAGACACGATGGATGCTCTGGAGGGTTTGAGCTTTATTGCATGTGAGATTCAATCCCATATATGAGACTCTGATTTTATTAAATTTAAAAAATTGCTCTGCTTGGCTGCCTCAGTGGGAGGGGAGGTGTCGGAGGGGCCGGGGGGGCTTGGGGGAGCGAAGAAAAGAAATAAAAGATGACTGATGTTCCTTAAAGCCAGGCTGGAAGAACAAGGAAAAGGACTAGGTACAGTACATGGTACATGCCTTTAAAAGGTTGTACTGGTAAACCCGGATCAATTTAAATGCAATATTCTAATAGTATTGTACAAATTCTAATAAGAGACTCAGTAACTGAATCTAATATCATAACACGTACTTCATATTTTCCTAATCGGTATAAAAGCACCATTGTGGATTGTATATTAATAGGGCTTGGTGTGATTTGTGTATTAGCTTCAGGAATTCGTTTGCTAAAATGTAGTTCATGTTCTCTTCCAAATTCAGTGATGTACAACACGATGAAAAGCTTGAACTTGGTGTGCATCTGTTCTTTTGGAGTTTTCAGTTAATTCCATTAAAATGCAGGTCTTGATTAGTTAGATGTTTAAAACATGTTGTAATGCGCAGGCTTATGCCAAGGCCATGTGCAAGGCAATTCCTGGACCTTTTTTTTAAAATGGTAAAGTCAACAAAACCCTTTTTTTTTTGTCAATGTTATTTTTCTTCTTCACTTTCTTTTAAAAGAAACTGTCACAAAGCAGCTTTACAATTCCAGAACAACATGTCTAATGAGCATCCCAGAGGCGACACTGCCAAGGAAAACCCCCTGAGACAACATGAGGAGGAAACCTTCAGAGGAACCAGACTCAAAAGGGAACTCATTCTCATTTGGGTAACACCAAATAGTGTGATTATCAGTGGTTACTGTAAATTCCATCACTCTCGCTCATTCTACTGTATATACCACTTATTCTGCACAAGGCGGGGTACACCCTGAACTGGGTGCCAATCCATTGCAGGGCACACAAACTCACAAACAAACACTTCAGGCAATTTGGAAAAGCCAGTTTCTGCATGTCTTTGGACTGTGGTAGGAAATCTGAGTACCTGGAGGAAACCCACCAAGTACGGGAAGAAAATGAAAGAAAACTCCATGCACACAGACCCGAAGGTGGGATTCGAATCTTTGACCCTAGAGGTGCAAGGCCAGAGTGCTGACTGATAAATAGATAGATTGATATATAGATTGATTGATTTATAGTAACTTTATTGATCTCTAAAAAAAATATTAGATTTCGTAGATTCCACTCTCCTAACTATCTTTTCCAATCATGTGGCCTCTCTGGTTTTAAGGTTCCCTCTCCAAAACATTATAGCATTGAAGAGACGCCACCGTGCCGCCATAGTTTTAATAGTGAGTCTATTTTGTTGAAGTGTTCCCGAATGGAGATTTGAGTGCAAAATTGCAGTCCTAAAGCCGTCGTACGTAGCAAATCTGTTTATATCAATTGGGGTCCAAAGTCATCTTCAAATGTATATTTTGGCTATCCATACAGTATGAGTTCATCCTCAGCAGGAGCAAGTGGTTTCCAAGTGGTGAGAGCTCCACCCAGAAGAAGATCACCAGGATGGGTCAGGTTGTTAAATGGAGATTGGTTGCTTGAAAGGTCAAGTGCGGCATCTATCCAAGCTTAACAGGTTTAGGCACACAAGTTTCAAGTCTTTCAAACCTCATTCAGGAAAAAAAAGATTACAGGATAACACTACATCCTTGTCTTGATAGTGACTTGTGTCAGGAGCAAATAGACTCATTCTTATTGTAATAGGATTCTATGAGATGATATGTCCCGTGAAGCTTTGAATCAATGTCCTTTCCAGTGCTCATCTCACGACAAATCACCTGCGATGTTTCCATCCTGGGTGGAGATACTTTATTTGTTCTTTGTTCTGCAATGCTTCCGTTCTTTTGGATAATGAATTTAAACTCTGGGAGATTTCAGATATTCAGGCAGGATTAAACGGATAATGGCTTTTCTTGCAACGAGTCCCCCGGAGGTGGAGTAAGATCCAGGCTGAAATGCTGATGAGTTATTTTGCTTCGCTCCCTGTTCTCAACATCACTTCACCGTGCTCTTCACCTTCCGCCTTAAATTAAACCTGCTCTCTGTCGTACAAATAAAACAAGCTACGTTCTCTGTAGGTGTCTTTTTTTTTTAAGGTTCTGCTCCGATGCTCTAATGGCAGTCATGCTCGTCATTACAGAAAGCAAAATGCAGAAAATAAAACAGGAAAGCTATCCCAGGGTACCGGGCTCAAATTGGCAATTTCTCGCTCACAAATTACTTCCACCTCCTCCATGCTTGCACATTCACTCGCTCGTTTCTGGGCACCCATCACTGCTCTCATCTTCCACATCTCTCTATCTGACAGGCTTTTACTCCCAGAAGGATGCTGGATTTAGGGCTTGCTGTGCTTCATGACAAATCCCCATTCGCTCGGCTGAGCTTCGGATTGGCCGAAGGCAGAAACCTAAAACTAGACAGCTAGACACCATGGTTGTGTCAAGATTGACTGGCTAAATATTACTGTTTTAAATTTTGGACTTCTCTCCTCCATTCTGGCTTGGAGATACGTTCTAGACGAATCCTTGAAAAAATGGCCTTGCCTGAGATTTCATAGAATGAAAGTCATTTCAGTTTGGTCATAAACAAGTATAATAAAGAGATTTTTGGGATCCTTGCTTGATATGCAAACGTCGCTCCCTGGAGGATATGTTGTTGTTTTTAATCTAAACTGAGAGACTGTAACTAAGCTGTTCTAATCTGTCTGTCTCTCAAAAGGTCAAATAAAGTGTCTGAAAAGTTTCCCAAACCTCCAAAAGGTCAGGAGAAGCATTTTGAAGCCATCTGCGTATAGCATTTAATGAGAGACCTTCTAGTAAAGTCTCTCCGCATGGTGGTCATCTTGGCAACATTCCCAGAAAGTTATCTCCATTTATATCTACTTAAATATGGACTGACCTATAAACCAGAAACAGATCGACATGATGACCTCCCAAACACAGATTTGAAGCGGTTCTTAAAATGCCATAAATTATGTCCGGACTATTATGTCCAAAAACATTTTTAAATATATGTATTTATCAGAACTGAAAGGTGGATCTTATGTAATACTGCTGCCATATTGTGGACTGCCCAATAATTATTTACACACGTCTTTCTCGCTCTCTCTCTCTCTCTCTCTCTTTAAAAGCACATGCTCTGGTTCTCCAAGCTCTATGCAAAACACATTAACTTTGACAAGGCAGCTGAATCTCGTGGTATTTTTAATCTTATTGGCAATTTGTGTTCGTGAAAATGGACCCATTCTCGGCTGATGTAATGGCTATGTGAGTGAAGAAACATAGGTGGAAAAAAAGCACTTTGAAACCATATGAACGAGTAAAGACATTTAGCTTCTTCACTTTTTTTTTGTCCAAAGAGTCAAGTGAGTCATATGGCATATGGTTTTGTTTTATGAAGAAGAAAATGATCTCATTATCAGAAGTGACTTCAATCCACGACATGGATCTGACTTTATCACTTTCATATGTGGTCCTAGATCGGATATACAACGATCAGCAATAAAAACATTAACATTGTGTTCCCCTCGTGCCACTGTGGCAGCTCTGGTCTCTCTGGGCACGCCTCCACAGGGCCTCTGGGGTGTGTATTGTGGTGTCTGGCACCAGAACGATGGCAGCGGATCCCTTCAGTGCTGTGCATTGTGGGTCGGGGCCTCCATGGGAAGGACTTGTTTGTCTGGTGGGTCCTGTGTGTACTCGATTTGGGATCTGAAGAGTTTGGAGGTCTGGGTGCTCTTCGTCTGTTCGGCATGGCTGTGGTGCGCTGGCTGTTCTGGTGCCTTTCTGTCGTGGCCAACATTGAACTTTTTTCTGCAGTTTTACAATTACAAAGTCGACGTTATAACTATGAATCAAAGATTTAGAGGTGGTTTAGTTTTCAGTCGTTTGCTTTGTGCATGGTGCTGGTCCTGATCATCGTTGTGGTTAGTTTGAGAATATTGAATGGTGTTGAAAACGTGGATGCATTTGATGGAGAACGTTGTTGTTTGATATTGGTTCCTTTTGAGAGAATTGGTGTTAAAAATGGTATTGCTGACTGTTCATCCTGTATGTGATCTATCAGAGTGTTGCGCCTTTGTAGGGTACAATTGACATTTGAGAAACAGTTACATTTAGTCATCTCTTTTGCTTACGAAGGAGAATATTGGGCGTTTGTTGGTTTATTTAGGGAGGAAGGTTGATAGATGATGTCACGTCAGTACTGGCTTAATTGAAATTAAGTTCAGGCATTAGCGCCTTATACCAACCTGCGGCAACAATTCACCTGAGCTCTGCATCAATCTCCTACTTGGTATCCTTCTACTTAGTAAATCTCTAACGTTCCTCAATTTGTCGGATTGCTTCCCAGAGATACTATCACGGTTCTTAAAAGCTCATCCTCCTGTGAAGGCACTCATAAATAAAAAGTGTCTTTCAATTCCCTGTTAAGAGCACAGACGAATGTCCTGCCTTCTTCACCCACTGAGATTCCATGCTGGCGTTCGGATAGTAAAATCACCCCAAATTGTAGCTCTCGCCCCTAATCTAGCCATTTTACCAGTCTCTTGGTGGCTATTTTCTCTCAGCCGTATGAATTTTTCATGCGCTTTTTAAAGCAGAGCTGTGTGTCCGACACTCAGGGGGACTCTCAACGTGAGGGATGTGGAGCTACTAATGAGCAGCTTGAGAGTCTGGTTGTCTAAGATCAGCCTAGTGGAGGTGGAGGAGACATGAATTCTCTTGCTCTCTTTTTGTTTCTCCCATACTTTCACTTTTTTCACCCACTCAATCTGTCTTCCAGTTTCCAACTCAGTATGTAATTCTTTTTACGTATCTCCGCCATACAGTACACCTGTCTCTCTCTCTTATACTTTCTGTCACATTCTAGTGCTAAGCAAGCATTAACAAGGTTTCCAAGGTTTCTGTTGAATAGCAACCCTGTGGAGGTGTCCCTCCCCTCATCAGTCGTTTAATTGGTTTACTGGCAATCCAAACTCTGAGTGGGCAAAGGCAGACCAGAAGTCAATGTTCTTTCCCACAGTTCAGCATGATTGATAGTTTGGATTTTCCCTGAATCCCGTCTTGTACTGTATGTCTGCTTAGATAAAATAATTTCCCAAAACCAGTAAACGTAATAGGTACTGTGTATGTTTAATCAACTTTCTGAAACTCAGAAATACATGGAAATTCCGACCTCTTACATAAGATACCAAATACCGTTTCATGCTTTTTTTTTTTCTTTCCAAGCTGACCACTTAAGTGGAATGAGGCCTTCAGTCCAACAATTTCTGGCACACAGACGAGCACACACGCCCTTCTGCGAATGCCATTCTCTCTCTGGAATCCCTTCCCTCTGACACACATTTTTCAATTCAAAACCTGTTCCAAAGCTCATCCGCTTGCCAAAGCTTACCATCTCCACAACACATCATGCCTCAATTAACGCAACCAAGAACCACTTACAGTACATTCACGGAAAGAGGACGGCTGACTGACGTGACAGATGACAACCACAGACAATTTTCCTGTAGCCTGAAACACTAATTCGGATCCAATAGCATTCTGAGGGTTGTAGCCAGGAAAGTGTACAACGGATTGAATGCTTTAGCTTCTGCACTGAAGTGAGATTTGAAATGACGTCCTGTGGTGTTGGACAGATGGACGGTGCTGTACCACAAAGCAGAACAAATCTAATGGACCGCATAGGAAGAACAGATGATCATTATGTTAGCTAATGTTGTGTTTCTGAAAGGATAGATTCGGATCGTTAATATATATTGATCAGTCATAACGGTAAAACCATTAACTCTAAAACAACCAAGGTTTACGGTTTCCCTTGTGCCACTGGGGCAGCTCTGAAGGAGAGCATGAAGCCTTGAGCTCTTTGCCTGTTGGGCCTCATGCCCTGCGTGCTGTGGTGCACTGGGTGTTTTGGTGCCTTTCTTCTGTATCTTTTTTCACCAATTCGTGTTGCCTTGGCTTTTCTGTGGGATCGGACCAGACGGGCTAGCCTTTGGCCACCGTGGGCATGGGTGGTCCTTGGGCGCCCATGATCCTGTCAGCAGTTTACTGGTACAGTATCTACAGGAGTCCATGATCAGTGTTGTTCACATCACTTGTCAGTGTTGTTAATGTTATGTTTGAACGGTGTATTTCCCAGTCTATTCGTCCAGTTTTATTTGTTATAAATACACCATTTTTGTTGTAAATGCTGATTTTCTTTGTTGATAAATGCTAATCAGCTGATTTGTCTTCCGTGACGCCCACAAGACCAAGTTCACAGAGCTGAAAAAGAGGAATAATTTCTCTAAGGCAGTAGAAGTACTTCTGACTCAAATCTATGAAAATATACACTCTAAATTGATTTAACTGCCTTTAGATTTGACTACAATGCACATTGGTGGACAATTCATCTGCCCCCAGAACCACTCTTTCCCATTCTCCTGGAGTCCGGGAATATGGCCATGCCATCAGGGTAGAAAAACTACATTGATTATTCAGTTCCTTCAGGTCATCAGCTGACTTAATTTTATTGCCATAACATTGATGATTGAGTGCATTGCTTCATGCGCTTCCCTTCTTACCCTGAAACGCCCATCACTAGTGATGGGTCGTTCATGAGCGATTCAAAAGAACGAGTGACTCAAAAGAACGAGTAGTCTCAGAGAGTAATTAATTCATTTTCATATGGCCGCGCAATCCCAAAGCATAGCAAAACCTCCATAGGTTCTGTACAGGAAGTAGAAATGAGTAATTACCTCTCGAGTCTTTTTTTGTCCGGATCGTTCGTTCTTTTGTCACGTGACTTCCATAGACGCTATGCAGTGCAACAGATTCAAAAGAACGAATGACTCGGACGAGAAGACTCATGAGAAGAACCGTTCAGTTATGTTTCCTGTGTAATGCACTGCATAGTGTCTATGAGAATCACGTGACAAAAGAACGAACGATTCCGACCAGAAGATACAGGAGGGGAGCTGCTCATTCTGTTCATCATAGTATGGATTAAACTCCATTATAACTTTTTCATTACTGCTACTATAGCCAAGATTTGTGTATGTACTGTAGACATGTTGCAAGCCTGTTTATTGAAAATGTAACATTTTATATTATTTCTGATCAAAGGAACGAAATGAACGAAATGACTCAAAAAATTATGATGAGATTTCTTTATTTTGATGAACGAGATTCAAAGAACCGAGTCACTAAAATGATCCAAACTTCCCAGCACTACCCTGACCCACCACTGAATAGGGTTAATCTGAACTCATCAGACCACATGAGCTTTTTTCATAGCTCCAAAGGCCAATCTTTTTGCTCTCTAACAAATTGTTCATCACATCGTGTGTGTGGAAATGCTCTTTATTTTTTCTATTAAAGCTACTATTACAGCTCTGATTTCTGTTATCGATTTTTTAATGATACAACTTCACCTAGAGTACATTATTTTTTTCTGATCATATTTCTTTCTTGAAGTTGATAGTTCAGCACTATCCATGCAGGGTTTTAATAATATGTTCGACAGTCCTTAATCTAATTCCCATGTCAAATGCCCGTAGTTTTCTTTGCTTGACGCAGGCCAATAATTTGAGCCTCCTGAAATCAGATTTTTATTTTTTTTGGTGTGGCATTTGTGTTTTGAAAAGGCTTTATGTGGGTTTCTATTTAGTGAAGTAACATTCCACAGAATCAAATGATAAACACTACTCTAAAGGCTAAATACAGCACCGATATGACACAGGAAAGCCAAGGTGTCCTGCATGCTGTGTGCTTCATACATCCACAAGATCGTGATTAAGGCACATGCCAAAACATAATTACTGACTCATCAGGAAAGGATGCTGGCATGCAGAGAGAGTGACAGAGATTAAAATACATTGTGGATGTGTGTCACGTTGCTCATGGACCTTGAACTAGTCTTTTAAGAGTGGCATTTGCGCGGAGGGTATTCATGCGGAATGATTTCTAGAAATGTTTTGTAGTAACAAAAACATGTCCTTCAAGCTGTTTGATATGTGAACCAATAACAAACATGTACAGAATTAATTATGTCCATGTTTAACAGAGTAATAAGCAATATGATATAAAAATTTGTTATATCATATTGCTTATTACTCTGTTAAACATGCGCGGATATACACGGATCAGCTATAACTTTAAAGAGCAAAACATTATGTCCAGTATTGGTGGCACGCTGGATTAGTGGTTGGCACTGTCGCCTTGCACCTCCAGGTCCTGGGTTCGATTCCCGCGTCTGGTTCTCTCCGTGCTTGGTGGGTTTCTTCCAGGTTCTTCAGTTTCCACCCACAGTCCATAGACATGCAGATTAGAGTAACTGGCATTTCCAAATTGCCCATAGTGTGTGAATGTGCATGTGAATGTTGCCTAGAGGGCCTACCATGTTTTTGTACAAATGGGAATAAATACAATTCAACATTGGCCTCCATGGTCACTAGTTGGACTATAGAGGTTCCTAGATGGATGGATGGATGGATATGTCCAGTATTGTACTGTATGGGTTCCCCTTTGCCACCTGGGCACCTCTGGCCCCTTGGGACATGACTCCAGGGGGTATGCTGTGGTGTCTGGCACCAGGATGTTGGCAGTGGATCATTTGATAGCTGTGGGTTGTGGGGTGTGGCCTCTGTGGTTGGACATGTTTGTCCAGTTCCATTGGTGCTCGAAAGGATTGGTATATAGGAAGTGTGGAGGCCGTGATGGTGGGGCGTATGCGGTGGGCTGTGGTGCCTTTAACCAATCTGTGCTGCATTGGCTTTTCTGTGGGTTCGGCTAGACGGGCTAGCCTTTGGTTCACAATTATGGCTAATTGGCGTATAGGCTTTCATGATTTAATAGACACCACCCCAGAACGTTATGTGTTTAATTGCACCGGTAAGGTGACTCAGTTGCATAGAGTTTAGCACTGTTGCCTTGCACTTCCAGGGTTGATCATTTGATTCCTACTGTAGCTCGTGTCATGCTTGGCGGGTTTCCACCGGGTGCTCCAGTTCCCCCCGACAGTCCCGAGACATGCTGATTAGGCTAACTGGCATTTCTAAATTGCCTGTAGTGAGTGTGGGTGCTTGTGTGCCCTGCGATGGATTGGCACCCCAACCAAAAAAATGTAAAATAATACCAAAGGTCAGATAATCAGTGATGTGATGTTTTCTGTAAATTTTTGTTTATTTATTCATTTATTTGCCATTTATGGAAGGAGACTGCAGCACATTAACGTATTAAGTACATAATTATCTGGAACGACGAAGGATTAAAAAGGATCACGTTTGTTAGCAAACTGCTGTTGTATTAAAGGAATTAAACACTTCAGAATGCACTGTTATTGGAAAATAAAAAAAATCTACTTTATTTCATGTCTGGCTGCATCACACCATTATTCGCGTCATATGCTTTATTCTGTACTTAAACTTCGCAATTTCTAAATGTTAATTAATGCAGCTAATCATGTTAGTATCATGTATAATAACCTTCATTTTCCTTAATCAGTAAAAAGCATGCTAATTAAGACTATATACAGTCATTTATTTTGAGTCACGGAACCCGGAATTCAATTAAAATGAGATTTTAAAAAATGCTTTCACATTTAATCTAGCTGGAACGATGAAATATCCTTTAAAAAGATTTTACAAAGAAGTCCTAGAATTCATGAGCGTAGTAATAATCCTGCGGTTGTGTTTGCTTCCTGAGCATGGGATCACCTCAGTCCTTGGAGGACGTGGAGGATCAGGGGTAATAAATCACGTCTCCGCCGTGTGGTGCACGGCCACGTTAATGAGCTGCTGTATCATCACCTGCACACGTGTGCAGCTCTGGCACAAAGGACTAGCATCAGACACACACATCATGCAGGACTAGTATGCACATTCTTTACCGGGTGCACACACACACACACACACACACACAGGACATTTATGGAAAGAAAAAAGATGTTCCAGTACTTTTATGCCGCTGTGTTCAATTCAATTCTCAGTTCTGATTAATTGTCCACAACAGCAGCTTTGACAGTAGCTCAATCAAAGGTTTCTCTTCGAATTGATGTCAATAGTAATAACTCCGCTTTAAGAGCTACCCTGCTTCACCCCATGGTTGAGGATTGTCCTCAAACACCAAGCGGAGTTGCATTTCTTTAACACTCGCGAGACCCTGAAGGTCATGCTCGGTGCATGGGAGAGTGCAGACACACTGTGTCGTCGGTCTCTCCATGCCGGCTCAATGTCACACTCGAAAGAACTGAAAGAGGGTTTGTTTTCCATGTGTGACTCGTAGGCTGTGGCTCATCAGTCTACAAATACATCACAGGACACTCTTGTTTGGACAGCTTCCTGAAACTCTCATTGGATATATCTAGAATTGAAAACAGTCCAGCATTTACTATGAAGACTATGAGGGAATTCCAATACCAGCAGCATAAATATATATTCATCAATATGAATTCAGATTCAGATTTCCTCTAACCTCGGGTAAAAGCCTTTTTCTGAATCCCAGACTCGAGGTAAATTCGCTAATCTGTTTTTCAGGGTTATCACCTCCTCGACTCAAGGAATAAACTGCATCTAAAAAATTTGTGGCAGTTTTTCCAGGAAAAGAATTCTCAAGCATAATTTTAAAATCTATTTAAATATACACCAATCAGCCAACACTGACAGGTGACGTGAGCTACATAGACCACCCAAATATACATTGTCAAACTGGTGCATAGGGTTATAGGCACTCAAGGCCTCACCCATGCCTGCAAGGACCAAAGGTCTGGTCTGATCTCACTGACAAGTCAATGCAGCACAAATCGCTGAAAAAAGGCAATGCTTGACACAATTGAAAGGCACCAGAACACCAATTGCACCACAGCCCATCGTATAGGGAGTGCAGAAAAGAAAAAGCCCGTGGCCGCCGACCCGGCCTCCAAATTCCCCAGATCCCACTCCGATCAAGCATCCATGGGATTGGAGAGGTAGCTCAGTGGTTAAGGTGTTGGACCAATGATCGGAAGATTCCAACCTCAGCATCACCAAGGTGCCAATGTTCAGCCCATGAGCAAGGCCCTTAATCCTCAGCTGCTCAGATGTATAATGAGATAAAAATCTGGTTAAGGGCGCCTACCAAAGACCATAAATTTAAATGTGCCAGACAAATAAGTCCAATCCCTGGAGGCCCCACCTCGCATCCCATAGCACCCGGAGGATTTGCTGCCAATGTCCTGGTATCAAACACCTTTGTTTGTTTTTTGATGATAAAGTTTCCTCATTCTGTATCGTCTAGTTTTTGTCCATCCTTGAAGCACCTTCAACGTTGGGGGTTTGAATCTCGCCCCCCCCGGTCCGTGTTTGTGGAGTTTGCATCTTCTCTCTGTGCTCGGTGGATTTCCTCAGGTTTCCTCCCACAGTACAAAGACATCCAGTGTAGTGTGATTAGCGCTTCCAAGTTGTCTGTACCCTGTGTTGTGCCCTTATTTCCCTGGGAGAGGCTTCACACCCCAATGGCCCTACACAGGATAAGAAGTGTAGAAGGATGGATCGGTTTTGGATGAGCTTTTCCTCTTTAAGAAAAGCTCTAAGGCTGAGGCGCTCGGTCACCACGAGATAACGGCCACCAGTTATCTCATTTCTACTAAGTCAATTTGCCAACATAAAAAAAAATAAAAAATTCTTTGTGCTCAATCACTGCTGATATGGAAATGGCATATCAGTATACTGAATGATTGTTGTTATGGTTACCTGACAGTGTGTGTTATCTCGCTCTGTTCTCTGTGCTTTTAATTATTGAAGCCTATAAACCATTCAGCATGAATCCGCTTCATTGAAATGAAATCGGTGAAATGATAATTGTCGAGGTTTCATCCTTAGATTTGATCAAAACAACAGTTTCTTTTTTTCTATCGATTGGATAAATCGGAGTTAATTGATTCAATTCATGACTGTTTATGCTAAGTTATACCCGTGTATTATTTTTTGTTAAGTTCAATATAAAATGCTACTATTACCCTGAGGTATAATTTTTTTTTTCAGTGCTTTGAAATACATTTTCCCCCCCGTAGCTATGCACGCTGATAATTTGCTGCTAGAACGACGTTCGCACAAATGACATTTTTTCGAGCAAAAGAGCGAAATGTTCCCCAGGCTGGTTCGTTTCCAGCCGAGGAACTGAAGATCGAGTCGTGTAAATGTACACAGCTGGAGTGTTGCCTCGCTTTGGAAAAACTCAAAAAGACTCCTCATTTGGTCTAATTGGCTTTTCCTGAGTGCTCATACTCAAGCAGATAGACTATTAATGGGAAGAACAGCTTTTAAACATGGGCCAGTCTCCTGAGAGTGATGAGGACAGTGACACAGCTGCAGGACTCGCTGTTATTCCTCTCACACACGAGCCTACCCTTGAGCGCAATATCCGCTCGTTAGCAAGCCCCATCGTCATTCTCTTTTTTATCGTTTTCTCCTTCCTGATCTTCTTGTATTCCTCTTCTGTCCTTTGCCCCTCTCCAAACACAGCTGCTTGCAATCAGAGCTGGCTCAGACCACCATCCCGCTTCTTAGATCGCTCCTGTTTTGGTGTATTAGGTCAATAATTACCCCAAACTGTTCTATCAATCATATTTTTGCTGTCCGCTTCATCAGACCAGACGTACAGTCCACAGTACTGGAAAGGGGAGAGACTATCCCACTTTCAAAACAAGTCATGTAAACACCTCCAGCGAGACAGAACATCTGATGACACGTTATGTCATCTTAAACAACAATTTGTCTCCTTAGTAATTGCTTCGAAGTTGCCTATGAACCAGAGGTCTGTCTGTTAGTGTTGAGAAGTTTGAATCATTTTAGTGACTTTTTAATTTGAATCTTTTTTTGAGTCATTTAGTTCATTTAGTTCTTTTGTTCAGAAATAAAATAAAATGTTACATTTTCAATAAACAGACCCAAAACACGTCTACATACACAGATTTTGACTATAGTTCCAGTAATGAAAATATTACAAAAATTATTATTATTATAATAAACTGAATGAGCAGCTCACCTCTCATATCTTCTAGTTAGAATCGTTTGTTCTTTTGAATCTATTGCACCGCATAGTGTCTATGGGAGTCACGTGAAGAAAAAAAAACAAAAAACGAACGACTAGGAGTAGAAGACTCATTGAGAAGAACCGTTCAATTCTGTTTCCTGTGTACTGCACTGCATAGCGTCTATGGGAGTCACGTGACAAAAGAACGAACGATTCGGACCAAAACACTTAAAGGTAACTACTCATTTCTGTTTCCTGTACATGAAATGCTTTGCGCATGCGCGCCCAGTAGAAAATGAACGAATCACGTTAAAGACTCGTTCAAAAAGAACGAATCGTTAATGAACGACCCATCACTTCTCTCTGTGTTGTGTTTCGATTTTGCAGTACTGCTAGTTAACCTGAGTGTTAGCTTCCGCCAACGTGTGGACAGGTTCGTGACTGATAACATAAGCCATGAACTAGCCATGAACTACTGTAGCTTCTAACACAAAGCTAGATCCCACAATCGTTCTCTAATCCCTGAACAAGATCACTACTTGGTGTGTGGAACAAGGGATTCTACACAATACATGGTTTATTCCTCTCACCTTTTTTAGCTACATACAGTAGTACTGGTAAAAACATTGGTAACATTGGTGCAGCCCTGACTGCATTGCCTTCAAATAGATATACCTTCTTTCGGCTGCTCCTGTCAGCATGAACCACCCGATCAGCATGCAACTTGACACAGGTTTTATGCTGGATGCCCTTCCTGACGCAACCCTTCCAGTTTGTCTGGGCTTGGGGCTGGTACTGCATGAAGTGGCTGGGTAGTATATGATATAATTTAGGAAGCAATTTGTTAAAATAGCTAACTAAATATTAAGATTTTTTTTTTACTTTATTTTTCTCTCTAATTTAGTCATTTCGAATTCCCATCCAAATAGATTTGTCTCAGACGACCTTGATTGGCTAGTGTTGCTATGATTGATGATCACTCCTTCATGAGAGCATATGGTCAAACAGCTCTATATACTCCAAGCTATGGAAGCATGTAGCATTACCTGGGATTCGAACACGCAAACAAACACTTTTCTAAGAGGTCCCCATTTCCCCACTTGGTACCCATTTCCTTAGTTTGAAATTTTCTTCAAGACAGTCAGTCGTAGAGATGCCAAATTTGGTAGAAAGGTCAAGTGCTCTGCCCTGCTGCAAACCCCACAACCCCACTGCTCCCTGGGAAATCCCAAATCTGTATGGACCCCCCCGAACAGCTCATCTCAGTAAGCCTCCTGCTGCGTTGAGAAGCCTGAGCTCAGAAAGGCTGCGTTGTATCACAAATCCCCTCTCGGTGTGTGCCACAGTTCTGAACATTCCTACAGCTCCTTCTGTCATTATGTTTAGGGTTTTGTTTCTGTTCTAGTCCCATGCTGTCACTGGTGTTTTACACAATTGTATTCATCTGCTCTGCGTTCCGTTCTTGATCCGTTTGTTATGTATTCCCTAAAAAATCTTATTGTGAAGTCTTGTCATGCATTAATGTATTGTAATGCTCTGAGGCTTGTATCTTTTTATATTCCATGTTCTTTGTTAAGACGAGTGATTGTGCTCAGAGCTGTGTAATATAATTGATTACGGTTTTAATTTTGAATCTGTTGGTTGGATTTCAGAATTCAGAATCGCTTCACACTAAATTATTTAGCTAACCCTGCAAACGTTAAATGGGCTAAAATAATAAATTGGTTAAAAATGTATCTCTTCTTTTGAATTTATAAGACTTTGGTGCAATACCACCACCTACTGGACTGGAGTGAGGCACAGAGGATTGGAAAAAAAGATGATCGCTTTGTATGAGACATAACATTTAAACAATCAACACCAAGTTTTCACAAAAGAAGTGTTTTACTGTGTTTGTTGGATAATTTTAGTAGTTTTTAACTTTAAAAGCTGTAAGAAATAAATCAGACAATAAACATTAGCGCTATGGAATAACATCCGAAAATCGCAACGTCCAAATAACGAATCAAACTTAATCAGAAGAAATTAGATTTCTGCTGATTTCCCGCTATAACATTAAGGGTTTGGATTATCCCTGTTTGATGCTGTGTGTCTATTACTTTTTCTTAAATCTAACAATATATTGCACATGAAGGCTGTCCAATCTCATCTAAAACGCATGATAAAACATTTATATAATTAGTTTTTGTATTTGTATATACAGTACAAGTCTTGTGGCATCTCTCGTTTCTTCATATTTTGCTTTTAAAGGTCCAGACTTTCTTGTATTTTTAATCTAATCTTAAGCAACAGTTCTCCAGGCTTCAAGTCTTTTGCTCTCATTTTTACGTCCAGTCCCTGCACCTGAGCAGTTTCAGAGGAATGCTTTCAGTTTGTTAAGCCTCACAGTGACCTATGAATCATTCAAGCATAAAACAATCCATCTAAACTTAAGGCATGAACCAGTGAGAAACAGGTACAGATGATGACAGATGATCAGGCCGGTGATTAGTATACTGGTGATGCTGAAGGCTGAGTGGTTGGAACAGACGAGAGGGGAAATGAGGCTGCTGCTGAGGTTGTTACATAAACAATCAGTTTTTTAATTGTACGTAGCTTGTCTGCATGATTTAATTTCATTTAACATGAAGTAATGAGGGATGTGCAGAAAAGTGTGCGGAATTCGAAGCCTTAATATAAGAAAAATAGTTCTTTTTTTAAAGTCCGGGTTAGATCTTAGGTAACCACATGGCAGCTTTCTAAAAACAATCGGTCCATAAGGAGTGATTCATATCAGTGCGTCAGACTTGCGAGTGTTCTGTCTCTTATTAGGAATAAAAAGAAACACTTGCATACTCACGGAGTTTCAGTAATGGATTTCATTTGCTCGTCATTTTGCTGTGAATCTATTTGTGCCCCATTGCTTTTCTTTTTGTGTGTGTGTTTGTGTGTGTGGGTGTGTGTGTAATCTTTTTGACATTTTCTCATTTACAGTATCACTGCCTTATCGAGAACACTTCTGATCCTGGTGGTGTACTCGACAATAAGTCCCCAGTTTATATGATTTACTTTCCAGGAATTTAACTTTCATGTACAGATACTTTAGACAGTTTCGAATGTTGGTAAGCTGAAGATGAGGATGATGCATTAGGATTAAGCTGGACAGGACTAGGTATGTTGTACCGGAGTAGGATGGCGTATGCGAGTGGTTCGTTAACCCTGGTCCTGGAGGACGTCCTGTCCTGCACACTTTAGTGCTTCATCAGCTCTCAGGACACCTGATTTAACTAGTCAGCTAGACTTTTCTGAATTGACGAGGTTGTAGTAGAGCAGGGAAAAAACACTACATTGTAAAGGTGTTTCTTAAGGATGACGGTTTGAGAAGCCAAGGCAAAGGTCATGGGATTTAATTAAAATCTCTTACATAAAATTATTTGCTAACAAATGACTGAATGGTGTAAATGCTTAAGCATTAATAAGTTGTTAGCCTTTTCTTCTGGACGCACAACTGTTTAGTCCCAGTCCTCTGAGTACATCTAAAGTGCTTAGTATCGTTTGGAATGAACTTCACAAAGATCTGCACATTACCTGTTCTACTTATATATACAGTATAGTATATATACCTCTGTGATGATTGACATCACGGTTAAAACTCCGGTGATGCACAGCGTGCATGCTGGGAATCGTAGTCCTTTTCTGGCATGCAGGTCCAGTATGCGGCATTCTGGGTGCTGCCGTAGCCTGGCACTAGCTCTGTCAATTCTTTCTGATGCAACCAAGTGTTTAAGTGCATCTCCGATCCCAGTCGTTCCTTTACTTATTTTAGTTTAGTCTTGTCTAGCCACATTTCGTTCACATATACTCAGCAAAAAAAGAAACGCCCCTTTTTCAGGACTGTGTATTTCAACAATAATGTTGTAAAAATCCAAATAA
>JAQMYI010000019.1:4854100-4865402 GCA_030014275.1 Clariallabes melas
GCCTGTATTTAGTGTCTGAGTGTGTGTTTGGGCCTGTATTTGGTGTCTGAGTGTGTGTGGGGGCCTGTATTTAGTGTCTGAGTGTGTGTTTGGGCCTGTATTTGCGGCTTGAGTGTTTGCTTGGGCGTTTATTTACGGCCGGAATGTGTGTTTCGGTATGTATGTGAGGCCTGGGTGTGTGTTTGGGCCTGTATTTTGGCTCTTAGTGTGTGTTTGGGTCTTTATTTAGGGCCTAAGTGCATGTTTGGGCTTGTATTTGGGGCCAGAGTGTGTGTTTGGGTCTTTATTTGGTTGATTTTGTGTGTTTGTGTCCGTATGTGAGGCCTGAGTGTATGTTTTGGCCTGTATTTAGGGCTGTGTTTGGGCCTGTACAGTATTTGGGGCTTGAGTGTGTGTTTGGGCCTGTACAGTATTTGGGGCTTGAGTGTGTGTTTGGCCGGGTATTAATAACCTGTACCTGTAAGTAGCCCGGTATTAGAGGTCTGTGTTAGTCTAAACCTCAACTAAACCTTTTTATAGTACCAAGAATTGGGACTTCTCAATTCTCAATTGGGGCGATTCAACATTTGCACAAGTAGAACACAATGTGGACTATAGTCAGGATGTTCCATCTGTATTGTCTGCCTGTGTTTGGAGCCTAAGCTGGTGTTCGGGACTGGTGTTTAGAGGTCTGAGCCAGTGTTGAGGCATGAGTTAGGGGTCCTGTGTGTGTAAGCAATGACTATAAGGAATAAGAATGATCCAAAAGCCTGGGAGTGGCAGCTGATGGATTGATCTGCTTCTTCATTTCTCCCAGTCCATCCATCACGAGCAGGTCTGCTTTGATTCCTATCAGCCACGCTCCAAAGCACAGCATACCTGCAACAGAAACAAGCTACGTTAACTGCCTTTTTATTTTCACTCCTTCTCCTCTACCCCCATCATTTTAATTGCAAATCACCTCTCTTTGCTCACAAAGCATAAAAAATGCAAATGCTAATCTGTCTTTTTTTAGTCTCCGGTGTGGGTGATGTTCAGAGAAGGCTATCTGCATGTACAAAATTGAAGGTTTCGGTGTCTCTGCCAATGTGAGTTTTATCATTTATAATTTAAAGAGCTGTGAGAAAACAGTCTGGGATCGGTATGGACACTGACTCCTGACCTACACTCTCACCTGACCATTCAAACCTGATTTGGATTGATCCTGTCTGGGGCAAATTGGGTCAGCGGTTGAGATCCAGTACTCATTTGGCTGATGATTTTTCTAAAGTGACTTACAACTGAGACTGGATACAAGGGAGCTGAGGGTTAAGCATCTTTCTCAAGGACCTAATCATGACAGCCTTGAATTCACAACCTGCTGATCAGCAGCTTGAAGCTTTAAACAACAATACACAATACATCATGGTTGTGACCAGGCCATGCCTAAGTGCTCCTGTTTGATCTTTATCTAAAGCAACGTAGGGCCTTCCTCAAGGGCAAAGCAGATTATAAGATCACAAGGTAAAATCCAGAACCAATGAGCGACCACTGCCTTTTTCTCAAGCGCCCAGTTGTCTTACAAGCTACAGGAACCAGACCACCTCTCTAATACAATGCTTTAAGGTTTGACATCATCACTTAAGATCATGGAAACCCTCATGACAAATGATGTGCTATTGGCTTAGATTAAAAGAGAGACCAAGATGCAGATCTCATTATCCAACATTTATTACCTGTGAAAAATAATCATGTTTGTCAAAGTTTATGTTTCTTATACGAGGCCTTCAAATAACGCGAGGAATGAAAGCATCAAAAAGGGGATCGTCTCGTGTAATCGATGTGAGATGGTACAAAATGACGAAAAAAATCAAAAGGAGAGAAAGAAACTAAAGATAACTGAAAGGAGGGACATAGAGAAACCAAGAGACAGCAGATCTACACAAAAAGACGATCAAAAGTAGTTTTATCTTTTATCCCGGAACACATTGTACTGATCTCCTGTAGTCAGCCCACTGCTGCTTCATGTTCGTCTTAATATTACAGACTTCCTTACTTCCTCTTTCATTTGCCATAATCATCCAGGTGCACTGCTGTGATCTGACCCCTCTAACCGCAGTTTGCTTGAAAACCTGGAGTAAAGCACGTTGCACAAAAATTGCACCACAAGGCAGGAGCGTGTAGATGTAGGGTCTTGTAAAATGGTGCAGTGTTTCATTCTTATTATACTTGAGCTCCTATGGTTATCTTCTAGTGCCTGGAAGATTGTAAGTTCAAATACCAGCAAGCTACTCTAAGTCTCCTGAGAAATGGCTCCTGAGAAATGGATGGATAGTTATACACTAGGAGTGTACAGTATCCTACCTCAATTATTAGTCTTTATAGATAAAAGTGAATAAAAGGAATACATGTGATCTATCTACCCAGGTCAAATGAGAAAAAAAAAAAAAACAGCAAATGTTTAATAAGGAATATAAATAAAAAACACAGTTCCAGATACCTTGTAACTTGAATGCTACAGTGACTTTATACAATCTTCAGTATAATTATTTTGCCAATAAACTGCATAGTCTGCAATATATTTATTCCAAATAAGCAATACATACATACATACTTCATTATTAGCTTTTGTACTTCTATACTTTAATCATGGAGCACAATATGGTGACCCATTCTTGTGTGAAACGATTCCTCACGCCCCCAGAACCACTCTTTCACAATTTGCGTCCTGGAATATTGCCGTGCCATGAGGGAAGAAAAACACAATGAATTTGATAATCTGGTCATTCAGTACATTCAGGTCATCAGCTGACTTCATTTTGTTGCTGAGCCTAGACCTGACCAAGAGAAGCAACCCCAGATCATACTGTGACACTGCCTTCAGAGGCTTGTACAGTGACCACTATGCATGATGGGTGCATCTCTTCATGGGCTTCTCTTCTTACCCTGAAGCAGAAAAGTAGAAGTGTACATCATATCATGTGACATTAAGTCATCGCACCAAAGAGGGGACCAGCTCTGTGTTAATGCCATTGTTTATGGAACTGGAAGTTCACGACGCGTGTGTGGATAAGATGAACTGATGTCCAAACACTGCCTTTGAACATATGATGTTGTTGTTGTTGTAGGTTTCATGCAGTATTGTCCAGTGTAGGCCATGTCCCTAATGCATATACGGATATTTAGATTACTAAACATACATACAGATGCAGATAGTGTGACTGGATTGTTCCCCTAGTTTTTACCTAAAGGGAAACTTGAGTAAGATTTTGAGCTAATATAACAAAAAGAAGACAAAGGGACAACCTATACTGATAATAAGAAACAAAGAGAAACATTGGGAGATTTGGATGGATGGATGGATGGATGGATGGATTGATGGATTGATTGATTGATTGATTGATTGATTGATTGATTGAAGGATGGATGGATGGATGGATGGATGGACGGATCCTGTTATATACAGGGTCAGGTTGCCAGCTCGACCACTGATTGCATCTGAGCCCTTGGGGTGAAGGACCTTCCTCAAGGGTCCATCAGTGGCAACCCGGCAGTGTTGAGGATCCAACCGGGGACCTCCTGGTCCACTTGAGATTTGCGATAGATAAATTAAATGCATGACAGTGATAAGATTTGTGGGTAAAAAGGCTTTGTTAAGATAAGGAGGAGGTGGATGCTGCACCACAAGAGACAGATCTGATTCTCCAGTACAGTATATCCAGGTATACCAATATAAAAAGTGTCCAGTGCTGTTTTCAGCGTTTTTCAATTTACCAATACACACCGTTTCAAATATTGCCTCCAATATATTGCAATGTAGCAATATCCAGTTTACGCTCCAATATAGTCCAATATCCCAGTCTACACAGAGTCTAATATTTTCTCCAATATATTTCAATAAACCAATATATTCCATCTGCAATATATTCAAAACTTTACTTTCTTGTCAGCCTTTTTTTTTGCTTTTCTATGAAATAAGCATCCTCTGTTTAATAAAGCAACTTTAGATTGAGTATAATTGACTAAATGTTATTACTTGTACTTTTCATTCATTCATTTACAGTCTTTCGTTTGTTCTTTCCTTTTCTTTCATCCCATTCATTCGTTCGGTGAAGCTATCCAGGAAATGTTAACTCGTGATATGGCAGATATCCATATTTAACAAGAAGCAGAAGAATGGATTATGGTTGATGTGCAATCCAATATTGCAAGATAAAAGAAAAAAAAAACGTACATGCATTCAATTTCAAATAAAAGTAAATAATGATAAAATTGGAAATGTAAGCATTTGGCCGTTGTGACTTAAATTTTTTGTTTCATTTTACATCCAAGCAGTTGAGGGTTAAGTGCCTTGTTCAACCCAACAATGGCGAATTGGTAGGATAGTGCTGGGGTTTGAACCTGGAACCTTCCGATACAATAAGTCATCCAACCTGTTGTGGGAAATAAATCAGTCATGAGGCGCCGCGACGCATCCTGTAGCCCTCTTATAACAGCATGTTTGCTTTTTTTTTTTTAACAAATAAAAAAATGACACATCATACATTTTGTCGATTTATAGTTACGTTTAACGTTGTGGACCGAGCGCAAAACAAGCAAAGCGTCTGAGTCCACTTCTCTCCCTGTTGTCCCATCTATTACATTCGTGTTTGAGATTTTTCATGCTTTTGCGAGGTCTTCCATCTCACTTAATGATATTCTTTTCATTAGCTTTTACCACGGCGGCCAATTTATTCTCCCTAACGCAATAACCGCACTGTTGATGTTGTGTGCGCGCAGGAAGACGGTGCTGCATATTTTTTCACCCAAATACAGCAGGAACACTTCTCTCCCTCCCCTCTTCGCCATTTGAGGTTTTGGCATATTACGTTAAAAAAAAAAAAAAAAAAGCTCTGTACATGTTTCATTAAAGTTGGAAAAAGGATTTAATAACGCTAAATTAAGTGCTTCTTAAAGGAGAGAGGGGACCCGCTCACGCGCTCATTTCAGCGCACCGCTTTTATTTTGATTCTTTATTGGCACTTAAGTGCGGATTAAGATCCCTGTGATGGTGCTAAAGCTGCGCGATTCACGTTAATTAGAGAAGTGGATTTCATTTGAGGTTTAGGTTGGGGAGCCTACTTTGAAATCTCAACTTTATTCACCACCACCACTAGTAGTGGATTACTGTTTATTATGTACTAAAAATCATGCTGCAAGGTAAATTAATACAATTGTGTTTGTGTGTGTTGGCAGGCGGTCTACGGGGGGCCACCATTGTGGATTCTCTGGATACACTGTACATCATGGGTTTAACAGAGGATTATAAAGAGGCTAAAGAGTGGATACGCACCAGCCTGGACCTGGACTTGGTAAGAACACGGCAATACACGCTTCATATGCAATTCATGTGCTGTACAATGATTTGTGATATGCATTTATTTTTACCACACTCCCAAAAAACCAACCGACTCAACACAGAGCACAGAAACACATACAGTATTACAGCATCGTGCTCAGAGCCTTTTTTCCTCTAAATGAAGTGAATGCTGTCGTTTTGTATGGGCTCAGGTTAAGCGAGCGCTCATTAGCGTCTGCTCTAATAGGTAGGTATCCAAATAAACAGATAAAGAAATAAAAGCCATTGTTGAGCTAAACCGAGCTGAGGCTCCGGAAGGCTTATCAGCACGTCACTCTTCGGCCCTAATCCGCCCCAGCGCTGTCTGAGTGTTTCCTCAGAGCGCGGCCAGCAATCCGAACGCCGCTCGGATCGACCGTTTCCTTTAGCAAGTGTTTGATCAACGGGATTCGTTCCAAATCAAACACTCACCAAAAGGCTGTCTGGTGCAGCTACTAACAGCCTTGCTTTTGTCTCTGGGCTTTTCAGGACCGAGAGAAAGAGAGCGCGAGCCTTGTAAAGGACATAGCGAGGGCGCACACTAATCCTATAATAATGGCCGACTTCAGAAGACAGCAGGCATCAGGTGGAATGAGTGAGAGAGAGAGAGAGGAGCAGGGAAGGAGAGAGATAGTTAGATGGAAGGAGAACTGAGCCAGTCTTTCTTTGGCTATCTGTCCTCATCTTCGCCTCGTAACACGAGTCCTTAATGGACTGGACGCACGACAACTGGACTGTCTGTGAGTCGAATTAGCTCGTGACCTTAAAATCGAGATTATCAACAAGAAATAAATGATGGAATAGTTCAAATTCTACAACTTTACCGCCAAAATTCACCATAGCATTTTTACTGACTAGCACACAGGTGTTAGCGTATCCCAGGAGACTTTATGGCACGAGGAGGGGGATCTGTTTATTAGTCCATAAACATGTTTAATTGGGGAGTGTGTGTGTGTTTGTGCCCTATGATGGGTTGGAACCTTGCCTTGTGCCTGGAGATTCCTGGCATTGGCTCCAAGACTTCGGCAAACCTACACAGGATTAGCGGTACAGAAAATGGATGAATGGATGGATAAATGGGGATCTAGATCGCGCTGGACTACATAGAAGGAAACACACACACACACAAAATGCATTCTGAAAAGGCAATTTAAACTTGCTGGCTCACGTCTTGCTAATCCACCCTTACTGCAGGAAGTATTACATGTGAAACCCTGTAATAACTTATAATCCTCAGCCAGAAGTGGATCGGTTGCCATTTCCCTTGTTCCTCAGGTTTTCTCAAAGAGTTTTTTTTTTTCTTTCTTTTTATCATTTTGCTTGCTTATTAAAGATCTAAATCTAAATTCTAATTTTTGTAAAGCTGCTTTTTGTGCAAAGTGCTACACGAATAAAAAAAGTGATTAATCTGGAGAATGAGGTGCTCTTCGTACAGTATTCTATTCTAAGCTTGCCAGAATGGTTCACGGGGTATTAAGGTTCGTTAAAATGGTAACACCGTATCTTGAGGTTTTCCAAATTAAAATTATTTTTATTCTTAATTACTCTTAAAGTATATCCTGGAAAAATCACAAAGTGTAGAAATTAAGGATTCAGACTTGGTTAACGTCATGGAAAAAAAAATACAGGTAGTCCCTGACTTATGAACATTCGAGTTATGTATTTTCACAGATACGAACGGACTGCGGTTCTACTTCCGGTTCGATCACGGAAGAAGCTCATGTTTATTGTAAAAAAAAATAAATAAATACGCTGCAGTGGACCAGATACCAATATGTACAATTACATGCAATATGTATACAGTGTGTAAGTGAATGTCTAAAATGTCCAATGTCCAGCATATTGTATTTGTGTGTGCGTGTGGGGGTGTGGGAGAAATGATTCTTTTCGTCTCTAGTTTTAATGAATCAGCTCTGAGACAAAATGGCGTCCTCGCGAGCAGAGACAACACTGTTTCATTTGATGTGTGAGATTATTTTCCTTTTTGACCACATGGTGGCAGTGTGGGGAAAGGGACAGATTTACTCAAGTGGGTCGGTATGCTTCACGTTGTATATTAGTGTCAAAGGCGTATAAGACTCATTTTGTTGTACTTAAGAACAAATCCGACTTACGAACATGCTCCTGGAAAGGACCGTAAATCGTTCGTAAGTCGAGGAATACCTATATATAAGGAATTATATTCCTTTTATATACATTTTATAATGACAAGCCCCCGAGCATGCATGCTCACGTGTGAATGTCTGTAAGAGTGATTTGGTGTATTTCCATCCGGTAGTTAAGTACAATCTGTTCAGTTATATATATGGGCGCATCAGTTATGTTGTACACTTGAGTGTCTTGGCGTCTCTGTGCACTCAGTTAGTGAGCAAAATTGTTAAAATGCATGCGAAAAGAAAAAAACAACTACAACCAATCACAAACCAAACCGAAACTCTCAGTCTCACTTCCTCTATCAACCTCTCTCCCTCTCTCGCTCACTCTTTCTCAAACACACACACACCCTGAGCAGAGTAATTAGATTAATGTGGCAGAGCTGTGATGGAGGTCCTGCAGCATCAGCAACCGCCATCTTTCTCTCTCTCTCTCTCTCTCTCTCTCTCTCTCTCTCTCTCTCTCTCTAGTATTGATTTGAAAAGCTGCAGATTTTGAATAGGTGGCGCCGGGAGATGAGAAGAGGGAGGAAGAGAAGAGGGAAGAGGAGGAGGAGGTCAGAAGGGAAGCGAGGAGAGAGCTGAAGACAGGAGACATAAAGCACAGCTCTCATGACTGCCTGTCATACACACAAAATGGGATTCTATTGAGCTTTGGGCAAAAGAGATGCCAATCATCCATCTCTTCCTCACAGTGTCTCTCCCAGTTGAATTCAATTTAGTGCCAGATTTCCTTTATCCGATTAGTTTTAAAGTATTGACAAACCAATTATAAGACACCGGACTCAGTCCATATTCTCATACAGTGCAGTATATAACGTACTATATATATTGTGCATCCATATTTTTAGGACTGTTATATCATATACATTTTAGCTTTTTTAGAGAAAAGAACCAATATATCCGCCACTTATTTATTCATGGTTAGATTTTTCTTACCAAGCATATTTTTAATTCAACTTGGAAGTCTTTTGGTACAGTTTTCATCTAAGTTGCACAAAAGCTTCATAGCTCGAGGATGATCCTTAGATTGTAGAGCGAGCGTCACATCAAATAGTTTCTCTAACAGTTCAGGATCTTAACAGAGCCGTCTGCCAGGCCACTATAATCCAACGCAAATTAAAGCCTCCAAGAACGAATCAATTGGCCGACACTAAGGCTATGCCTTATATCACCAGGCAGCAGAAGTGGGCAAAGTGCAAAAATCAGGTACTTGAGTAAAAGCAGATATACCCTGGGTAAAATAAGTCTTAAGTAAAAGTAGAAGTTCTTCATATACTGCATAAACGTCAGATTTAAAATATCAAAATTACTGAGCTTGTATTAGCTCTCAGTATCATTTCAGTTGTAGTAAATCTCTCTCTCTCTCTTTTTCTCTCTCCGCTTCCTTCCTTTCTCATGCTGTTTTCATTACAGTCTGCAACCATTTCTACTTCTGGTTTTAAACACCTGCTACATGATTAAGCATTTCAGGGAGGGAAGGCAAATTAATTACGATTGCGCAATATACCATGCAGTTATGCATAATAATCAGCAGGTGGCACTGTTACCACTTAAAATAGTGCATGCCACTTAACACTGTGCACAAAGATAGATAGGAGAAAGTACAGTTGTGAGAAGTAGTGGAGTTGGCGGCACGGTGGTGTAGTGGTTAGCACTGTTGTCTTGCACCTCCGGGGTCCGGGTTTAATTGCCATCCAGGCTCAATTCCCTTCTCTGTGTGCATGGAGTTTGCATGTTCTCCGGGTACTCCGGTTTCCTCCCACAGTCCAAAGACATGTAGATTAGGTTAATTGGTGTTCTCAAATTGCCCGTAGTGTGTGAATGAGTTTATGTGTGTGTTTCCTGCGATGGATTGGCACCCTGTCCAGGGTATACCCCGCCTTGCGCCCTAAATCTCCTGGGATAGGCTTTAGGCTCCCCACAACCCTGAATACAGGATAAAGCAGTAGACGATGAGTTAGTGTAGTGGAGACCATGTTAAATAATATCCACTAATAAATCTAGTTAAGTTATAGATACAAGAAATATATACTTAAGTAAACATGGGGCACTGGGGGCTCAGTGGAAGGTTTCTTGTCTGCCATGCGGAAGGCCCAGGTTTGATTCTCACCCAAGAAGGCAGAAAGTACAGGTATTTGTTGTTAGATATAGTGGAGTAAAAGTAAAAAGTATCCACTAAAAAATAAAGTTAACTGCAAACATCTTGCCATCTGTAAGTTGTATAAAAGACAGTTTTTTTTTTCTACATACGTTTGTAAATACTATATGCTCAAATCTGCTCAAATATGTTCCTTTGAGTGACATTTGTTGGATGTTCATAGAACTCTGCCCTATTATACATCCATTGATTTTGTTAAAGTTCAGCTGTCATCCAGTTGATTGGAACAGTCCTTATTTTTGGACCAAAATGCCCCTATGTAAAGAAAGAATATACCTTCCAATTTGAACACACTTAAAAGTGAACTTCAAAACCCTGGAGGTATCTCCTCGTCAATAGGTGGACTCCAATTAAATACCTGTAGATTGGTGTTTGGCTACAGATTTGTTTCTACTTCACTAAAAATACAGTTCCATTTAAAACAAGCCAGTTTTAGCGTTCCTGCTCAATATGTGAGGTCACAAAGTAGAGTGGAGAGCTTGATTCTATCATGGTTCATTATGCAGGTTATTCGAGGATGAAATGAAGACTAGACACTGAGATCCAGAACTTCCCAGGCTCAACAGTACGGCTTAGTTGAAACAGACTGCATAAAACAAATCATTGCAGAGGCCGTGGGCAGACACAGTAAGGGCAATAAGCATCCAACAATAAGGCAATACAAAAAAAAGGATACTGTACGTTAGCGAGATGGTCGAAACCGGAAAAACATGGTGTAGCATATTGGCACGAATTTGCAAAAGGAAACAGAAAACTTTGATTATATACTATAAGCTATATTTTTCATATACTGTATATAGTATATATAATGCTCACTTCAGGAAAATAAAAACTTGTATTTGTATACTATATATATGATAATCTTATAACAATAATAATTTAATAATAATATTAATATTATATTAATATAATATATTTTGGTTATACTGATATATTTATATCATCATATATAATATAGATTTTCATATACAATATACAGTATGTCATGATTAACACCAAATTTTCTTGATGTGTATATAATTTTTGATATATGACAGGTTTTGCTCTTCTGAGAGTATGACAATCCGAAAGAGACTGATGAAATGATGATTTGACGACTTTTGACAAATGCAAGTTACAGTATAGAACACTGTGATTGATATACAGTAAGTCAAGTCCTTGAGTGCTGAACTCCAGCACAGTTTAGTGGTTTTCCTCCTATAACACACTGTTAACAACTGGTGAGATGAATGACATCTGCTAGGACTCTGTCTCAACAGGATAACACAGCTATAATGGTTATTTATTTATTTGGATAAGTGTATGGATAGGTATGATTAATGGAACTGTAATTATTAAGGTAGTTATTATATCAGAAAGGATCATTATGATTACCTTTGAATGCAATGACAGCATGCTTGGTTTATTACTGTGAGTGCTGAAACAGTATTTATTAGTGTGAGTACTGTAACAGTATTAGTGTGAGTACTGTAACAGTATTACTGTGAGTACTGTAACAGTATTAGTGTGAGTACTGTAACAGTATTTATTAGTGTGAGTACTGTAACAGTATTTATTAGTGTGAGTACTATAACAGTATTTATTACTGTGAGTACTGTAACAGTATTTATTAGTGTGAGTACTGTAACAGTATTTATTAGTGTGAGTACTGTA